>JAECUM010015419.1:0-67156 GCA_016617855.1 Megalonaias nervosa
TATATATATATATATATATATATGTGTTATGGTTGGTGCAAGTGATAATTTAATAGCAATAATATTAAATGTACAAATCAACTGGTACAAGAATTTATTTTGAGTCAAAGCATTGCTTCTATTGAAAGCAATATTCTAGTTTACTCCGACGACCTTTTTTTGACAACTTTTATAAAATTTACCTTCTTTCTTATACATTGTCTTATTTTAGTTCTTTGTCCTTTAAACTCAATATTCTTCTATCATTTCTTTATCCTCTTAATTTAAGAGAGTTGGTCTCTCTCTCCCTACATCTCTTAATCTCCACCCTCCCTTCCATCTCCATACGTCTATATCTTATTTATATCCATGGTGGACATCAGTGTTTCCTTAAAAAAGCAACAGCAACGAAAATATACCAGATATAACAAGAGTCCCTAGAAGGTGCTGACGTTCATATGACTCAAAAGAATTTTCTGGAGTTCAATATAAGACTAATTCTTCCTTTTAAACGCTGCATGCTGATGCCAATTCAGCGATAACAATATTTTCGAATATCTGCTGTGGTGGACATATTTGACTTTAAATTGACATTTTCATTTATGACCAACAAGACATCATATGCAGTCTTCTAGTGGAAACCACATGTTGATATGATTTCCGATCTGGAAGAATAAAGATACCAAGATTTTTAAGACTGATAGAATGGTGGTCGTGTCGGAAATCTGATTGGCACCATTTCCATTTACTAACAGTTAGACATCATAAGAAGCCTTTTGGTGAAAAGCACCATGTCGATATCACAATTTTCAAGATACACATCAGATTGGCACCATTTACAATGGCCATCAGATCCGCATCATTTCATATATTACCAACTTCACATCATATGAAATATTTTAATGAAAACCCCATGCTGATATGACCATACATTCAGGAGAAGTAGTGACAAGATTTATTTTCAAGATGGCTGCTGTGGCGGCTATATTTTTTGTCCAAGCAACACCATTTTCATTTAGGACCGAGTGGACCAATTACTGAATGTGTGTGCGAAGTTGTATGGCAATCCTCTAATTTGTTTTGCAGAAGTAGCGATAGCAACTTGTGCTAATGGACAGGCGGGTGACAGACGATGGACAACAGACCATTCCATAAGCTCTTCTGGTCTATGACCGGTGCAGCCAAACATGGATGCTATGTAAAATGAAATGCAACAAATTTTATTACATCAGCTACAACAATGAAACACGGACTGTTTTAATTCCATATGTTCTTACAACCCTGAATAAAGTTAGAAGTGGAACAACTGTAGTCTTGGCAATGAAAAATAAACATGGATGAAGTGTGTTGCAAACATCAATCTAACGTTCTCGTGACTCTGAGCAATAAATTCGATGTCTGCATAGCAAATTACAACGCTATATTGGTAGGTCTCAATAAATACAGATTTATACAGTGACCTACTGATTCAGCTCCAGTTTGTAGGTTTCTGAAGCCCCCAAAATGATTACATTTTTCTAAATAAAATTAGTAATACAAAAATTATTCCAATGGTTATTATTTGTATCTGCTAGTGCAGCTAGTCCTACCAATTAAAATTTTTTTCCATGGTGATTTTGTTTCTTACAATAGTAATAGTCATTGTCAGTAATTACACTTCAATAGTCATTGTCGGTAATTACACTTCAAGCCATTGTCAGTAATTACACTTCAAGTCATTGTCGATAATTACACTTCAATAGTCATTGTCAGTAATTACACTTAAATAGTCATTGTAGGTAATTACACTTCAATAGTCATTGTCAGTAATTACACTTCAATAGTCACTGTCAGTAATTACACTTCAATAGTCATTGTCAGTAATTACACTTCAAGTCATTGCCAGTAATTACACTTCAATAGTCACTGTCAGTAATTACACTTCAGATATGGCTACTAATGATACAGAGAATAATTCAACTGATGGGGACAGTTTTACTGATACCGCAACTGAAACTAGCACAGACTCCAGAACTGAGCCAATTCTCAGTCAATATCTACATGCCTTGACGTGGCTGCTTTCCCTACAGAAGATGTGGCGACAACTCTGACCATACCACATGTGTACAAACCCATTCTGCAGGCGATACAACTCGTCAAACAATGATACAAAAAACTGAAGTCACATACACATTAAATTAGGTCCACACATCTGACGTTTAGGATTCCACTGAGTGTTTATTTAATTGTGAGAAGTCCCTGTTGACTGTAAACAATACAAATAAAAACAATAACAGCATAAATGGAAAAACCCAGAAAGAACACGTACTAATCCTTACAATAACAAAATATAGGTCATTACATGTGTGGTTTAAAACGTACATTGCTATATCAGGAATTGTATGATATTTTTGGTGTCAGTGAAACAAATATTGATAACGTTGACATAATTAGTCCACCAGGATATGAAGTATTCTTTCAAAATAGGAAACAAGAAAATTATTTGAAATCGTTGTGATATGTTTATACTTTTCAGACAGTCTATGTCGCCTCATGTAAATGTAGTCGATACTGTCAGATTATTATTATTATTATTATTATTATTATTATTATTGTCGTTGTTGTTTTTGTTGTTCAGACTCAATAAGCCTATTTTCAATATTGATGAAGAATCTACTTTTGGTGCGTTGTATGTGCCTCTGGTCGATTGTAGATTTCAAAACCCATACAAACTTAATGTTTGATTCTGAAATGACAAAAATATACATTGTTCACAAAAATATGTATTTCTAATGAGACACTTCAGTGCTAGACCTCATAATGAAGATCATTTCATAAACCTTGATGATTTTCTCTCACGACAATTGAATCTTGATTATACTATGCGTGACTACTTTGAGATTTCATCTACATTTGATCAAATACAATCTTGCAAGACGTTGCATTTCGCATGATATTCTGATAAATAATGAAAGTAACAGATAATTTAAAATTGACAAAAGTAATAATCTTTTTATTTTGATTGACAGATGTCTGGAGGATCTGAACTTTGGGCACCAAGATTTTGGAATATTTCTCACAGATTATTCATTAATTCTTCAAAACATACTACTAATTTTAGCATTTTGGAACTAGACCCACTCCGCACAGACGGATTCGCTTTGTTAATAACAGCGTTAAAATTTAATAATAAAACCACATGCAATATACTTCCAAGAAAAATTTCAGGTACTGTGACAAACTGGAAAGAAAATAAAAAAAAGTCTCCCTTCACGGAAAAAATAGATGATGACAAAATAAATGAGACAAACGCAAGTATAAACTATGCCAAACAAAATATAACTGGGTTAAATGAGGGAACTATCAACATTATCTGTGAAACAAAATATAGACTTTACAGTGATTCAGCACGAAAAGAAAAACAAGTACTTCGGGGGTAAGTGAAAACGTTAAGATAATGATTATAGAACACAATGAGCGCAAAAGTACAATATAGCTAGAAAAATACACATTGAGAATCTTAAGAGATTCGTAGATTTATAATCGGGCCATGAATTACAACATTAACAACTATAATCGTATCATCCAAGAAAAGTTGAAAGCAGAAGGCAAAAATATTTGTGGAAAATTCAAGCTCATTGAATCACTGAAGCATATAATCTTTTTCTTCAATTTGCTATTTGATCCAGTGAATAGTACACACTCTTGGCTTGAGGGAATTAGATAAATAATTTATAAATGCACCAGTGTTTCCACCCAAACCTAGAATTACCATCGAATTAAAAAAATGTTCAGCATTTTCGAAAAACTAGTCACTGCAATTTTGAAGTTTGGATTTAAGGTTTTTTTCTGATGAAAACCAATCGAGATTAAAGCAAAATATTCTACATCGTGGTGAATTAGCGGAAATTTTTACAATTATAAAACAAAGACCCCTTTAATTAATGACAGTAAAATATAAACCCCTTTAATTCAGAGTAGCAGGCTGGACTTAGGATGTCATTCAGCTGTGATTTAAAATTTGTTTAGGACCATTTATAACTTACAGCATGACAAAGCACCATGTAATTTGCAGAACTACCATTGTACTGAAATAAACACTGATCCCATATGCCATTATGCTGGTACATTCCTTAAATTGTTGGCCTTTTATATGCAAATGATACTGTAATCCTACATGCGCATACATATTCCTTAATTTATTATATTTACAAATATTTAAATTATGGAAGACGAGTGTAAACTATACCAAAACCAAACTTATGATTTTCGGTTTAAGAAAAGTAATAACCACCACGTTTACAAACCTGGTAGAAAAAAACACCCCCATCTATTTGTAACGAATTAAAATACATCGGGGTATTTGTTTCCAGGCACCACAGCTTGCAATACAGTTATGAAACAAAATATCGAACATATCCACGCATCTTTCATACAAAATGATAAGTACCGTGCCAAGTCTGCTTTCGTGGTGTGAAAACGGGGTTTCGACAATACAATGTGTATTGAACATCTGTACAAAGAATTTCTAAGAAACACTGCAAAACTCTGGAAAGCATTCCTATTTGCATGATATTTGGTAAGATGGGAAGAAAACCAATTTTTATTTGCATTGTTCAATTATGATTGGGTTTGAGAATTCTATAACAAATGAAAAACACTCCAAAATCTGAAAATATAATATAAAATCACGTATAACGATGCAAATTAAGGTCAGAGAATTATCATTTCTGTTGGTCAGTACCCACCCCCGTTTTAACTAATAACCTTAAAGCCACTATGGTGAAGATATTTAGTGGGTGGTAAGTACATGAATGGTGCACGAAAGAAGAGAAGAGAGAGAGAGAGAAGGGGAGAGAAGAAAGTATTATATTTTCAAACAAGACTTGAATTTGTTGTTGTTATTTTGGGTTAAAAGCCATCTTTCAGCACACTATAGGCTATATATGGCAGCCAGCATACCTGGCGGAGGAGAAACCCGGGATATCCCGTTAAGAAACCACCGACCCACGGGAAGCTTTCTCACATACCCACATTAGCCGAGCCCGAGACTGGAATCCACTTGTGATCGTTAAAGGCGAGCTCTTTAGACAACAATTCCTCTCACTTGAATTTTGTGGAATATTTAATCTCATTACCAACAATGACATGCATTCTTAAAATTTAGGACTTGTAGCTAAACACTGTCTGTTGAAATGGGACACTATTGAAATATATAACACGAGGACAGAGTATGTAACCAATGTGGAAGGCAGAATCGTGAGATGAGTTTTTCTATTTGTTTGTTCCCATTTTTCATGGAATAGTCAGTTACCCGGACTTGGATTTGGAATATTAGATCATATTTGATGGAGATTTGGTATTTCCATTTTTTTTTTATATATAAAAAAAATAGAAAAGAAGTAGGTGTGGTTTGCATGACCAATAAAAAAAGCAAATTCTTGCCTTTAAGACAGTTTGGGTTTGTTTTGGTACCAGTATGGTATATTTGCATCCATTTATATATTACAGTCTTTTGAATGACATTCTTTTTTGTCTAAACATATGAATACAATTCAAAACCTAACAAACATCCGTTATTTACTATTTTATGTCACTTTTGTCTTGCTTATTATATATCTGAAATAGATAAATATTTACCATACGCATTTGTACTTTTGTTTTACTATATCTTAGTATAACAATGAAACTTTCAATATATGTTAATATTTCAATCTGATTAAAGCCATATCTCCGCTGTCTTACGTGAAGATCTGACAACGGCCGCTAAGAGGTCATGTTCTGGCGATCTATGTTATTACCATAATTTCTATGTTTATCAGCCAATTAGATGAAGTCTTTTATTTTCGCGTTTGCGAGACTGAGCAGTATCGCTGAAGAGCGTCAAAGTGTGCCGAACGATTTGATTCACTTTCAGATTTCTGAAGGCTGCACTTCCGTTGGCTATTTCAAAGGTCACCAGAACATGACCCCTAAATTGTCGCTGTCAGATCTTCACGTAGGGCAGTGGAGATTTGAATTTAATCAGATTTGGAAACGTTTCTTTCTGATATTGTTTAGTATACACGTTCTGTAGGTTTAAAATCGTTTCTTGAAATACTAAATGTACTGTTTATGAATCTCTGGTTTACTTATCTGAGCAAGTTGTATAAACTCCAGATAACAAAAATAAATTTTCTCTCACTACCTCTCTATCTCCCTCTGATATTATGGTTTTCACACTAAGTAGGCCTGACGTTAATATTATCAGTATGATATGCTACTTTACAAGTAATAATTTACATCTGCTTTTATGACAGTATGGGAGGCCTGATAAATATGGCATGAATTAAAGTGTATTCTGTTCTTCTCAGAACCAAAAATATTTAATATCGGCATAGAAAATAAAGATGGAAAAATCAACTGATTTGCATATCTAACAAGTGTGTTTAATGGTTAGTACACTTTAAGCGAACACAAACCTCCAATCTCCGTTATCCGTTCATCCATTCCTAGCTATTATAACCTACTCAAACAAGTAACAAAATATTTAATTCTTAGCCATATTTTTAAATCAATTCATTCCCAGCATGGTCATCTGCAGTTGCATTCCACATGGAAAATGGGAAAGTTCCAAAACAGTCGCCCATATTTTTTAATTTGGCTGTGTTATTCATAAAGTATGCAGTGTTAGGGTTAAATAGTTAATGCATATAAATATGAACAATTCCTGTTGTGTCTCACAGCACCAAATGAATGGGGAGCCACTGTTTAAATTATAAGAACCAGAAGCCAAAGATAACAACATTGGCAGAGTTTTGTAATATGGAGAGCTGTATAAGACTGAAACACAATACCAACTGGTATGCAATATCTTTTACGTTTGTGCAAAACATAAGTTTATAATTTAGTCATGATATTTTAATGTAAGAGTAAGCTAACAGTAGACAAAACGTGTCGACAATCAGCATGAAGCACATCACTAGCCAGATGGAATGTAATTCAACATTAACAATGTCTTGAGATTTACCACTCATTATGCTACAACAAATGGGCATTCCATTGAGTCATATACTAGGTTATTCACTACTAGCCTATGTTAAAACAATGGAAAGGTGGACAATATCTTCATCTTATATTTCTGTCATGAGCTGTTTACCTGAATATATAAATATTCGGCTGCAAAAATTTTTTCATGTGTGTAAATAGTTTGGATCAGCAAAAGTTGTCTCATCTACAAGTAAAGGAAGGTAATATACCTTAGTTTGTGTGTAATAAATATAGAAAGATTGTTGATCTGCCAAGTTCTTTATGCAGAAAATTGGACAAATATGTATAGCACATATTTCTTTATCTGATAAATTGTCATGCTAAGTACACAAAATGGCATGTTGCATCTTATATTTATATTTTAACCTTTTCTAACTGATAAATTATTTAATGTTAAGATATATCTAGCATTTTCTAAAGGGGAGGTTAAAACTGGAACAGTATCCAAAAAACTGTTTAATCTGAATTTTTCTGTTACTAATAAACTTGTCTGTTAATAGCAATACTTTAATTTTAGACACCGATTTAGACCAGGTCATCAACAACCACTGGAAAAATGGCAGAGGCCTTGTTAATTGCTGATGCTTAAGACATTGTTGATCCCTTTCTCTAAAAGTATAATTTTTGTAACTTTACTTTGGCCTGTAGGAAGAAAATCTATACTGGATATTGCAATGTTTGTAAATCTGAAAAATTGCAAGACTACTTTTTTTATAGCAGAATCTGAGAGATTAAATGTTCCAGATGTTGCTTATTAAGACAAACAATTCAGCCCAAACATTTATACCAGATAAACTTACAAAAAACTGAATATCAGTTTTTGACATCAATATTGTTGCCTTGTCATTAAAACCATTAATCTGATTAATAATATCTGGATTTAAGGCAGCATAAAGATAAATATTGTATATTCTGGAGAACATTCATTAGCTTTGTAAAACACTTTGCATTGTTGAAGGGGCCCCGAGTGGCCGAGTGGTCTAAAGCGCTCTTCGTTACGGATCACTGCCATCTCACCTCTGTCTGCGTCGGTTCGAGTCTCGGATTCGGCGAATGTGGATATGTGAGAAAGCTTGCCAGTAACTTCTCGTGGGTCGGTGGTTCTTTCCGTGGATTTCCCGGTTTCTTCCTCCACCATTAATACTGGCCGCCAAGTAGAGCCTATCGTGTGCTGAAAAATGGCGTTAAGCCCTACAACAACAACAACAAAGCATTGTTGAAAGAATGGCATAAGGCAGATAACCCTGAGTACCATATCTAGAAAAAGTCCTGTTATATCTAAACTTCAGGTTGATTCAAACCCAATTTCCAGTGAATAAAAAGCATATGATAGGAATTTATAAATACATCAATAATTTTGGGGGACAAATGGGTACTAATGTGGCAGCTGGTGGAGGGTGTAAACCCCACCGGATTGGTGCAATCCAAGTAGATGACTATGATGACTTTGTTACTTAACTGACTCATTCTTGCTCACAACCCTACCTAGTGTACATTAGAACTGAACAAGTTATATGGATAAATGGGTGTACTCTTGTTACGAAAAGGACACACTCTGTCTTTTATACAGAAAGAGAGTTTGCCTACCTACAAAGATAACCAAGGATTCAGGTGGCTAAGTGGACATTTGACACCACCTGTAGAACCTAACATATCTTCCCCTCTGACCAATAAGGCCTAGGTGAACCAGCTACCTTTGGTACCAAAATGGGATGATGGGATGCCTTGCTACCTTTGTTGGGCCAGTCAGTTTATCTTCCAAATCATTGGGATAAACCAATGGGTTTTCTTAACTATGGCCAGATAATACAATTGTCAACATTTGTGTTTGTGAAGAATGAATAATACATGAAGGTGAAGAGGGTGATGAAAATAAATAACATGAAGAATATCAATAAAGAAATGTTTTATGGATATCTTGAGTCAAATGGTGAATACCCTGCATGTAAATCTGAGCAGCGAAAACCTGGATATTAGTGTCAAGTCCATTGTCATAACAGGGAGGAAAGGAAAATGTATTTTGGCCATATTTTCTTCACATTTCTTCTTTCAATAACATGCTTGCTTTTGTTCTAAGTAAATTAATCCCCCATGAAATACAGCAAATTAATTTCAATTTAAGGACATAATTATTTATAAGCAAAACAAGAATCAACATAGTAGCCACCCCTGCATCAAGCCTTGGTCCTGTCCACACAATTTATGCCATCCCTGCATCAAGTCTTCGTCCTGTCCACACAAGCTATGCCAACCCTGCATCAAGTCTTCGTCCTGTCCATAAAAACTCCTGTTTCAATGACATCATCATAGCTGCTGAAACACAACTTGACCCCAAAATCATATATACATATATAAAAATCAAACCAAAGAACACACAGTTTAACAGTATATGCAGCCACTGTCACGGTGACCTGTTTGCAAGGGCATATTTTCTCATCAACTTGTTTAGTATTCAATATACTCCTATGTACAAGTCCATATCTGATCTTCAATCAACACAACCTCACCTTTTTTTCAAACATGCAATTATATTAAGAGCATAATTTATAACATCACATTTATTTCATAAGTTGGATATTGGCAGAAATTATAACCTTAGGTTGATGGGTAAATCTACTTCAAACAGATTGTCATATATCTGCCAATGGAATTAAAATATTGTTAACATTAATGAATGCAATTACAAAAACTAAATGATACAATTGGTAAATGTTGGTACTTCCAACACAGACTTTGTGAGCACATGTAGAAAGGAATGTACTGGGAAACCAATTTATCACGAATTGATACAAAGCAATAAATGAATCGCAATGCAATAGTTCTGGGCAAAAGATGATGTTAACAATTTTCAGAAGTGCATACATGTGACAGAACAGACAAGTCAGCTTAGGACAAAAATATACTACACTGGAAGCAGGGTGTGAAAAATGGAAATAATATTTTTTTAAATAATTTTTGCATAAGCGGGAGATTTCAATGAGTGCCGGGAGGGATGAAAGACATCCCTAATCTTGGAAGAAAAACACACATGGCTAGGAGGTTCACATGAATGCAAGTCTAACTGTGTGTCTGAAAGATCTGTGCTGCTGTTATGCACACAATTAAGTGAACTAGTGCCAGCTGTCTTTGTCAGCAGGGCTAATTCAAGTACCCATCAATTTTTTACTTAGCTTTGTGTACAAAACCATTAGGTGACTTTGCTGGTGTTTGCCAACCTGGCCATTTCAAAGCGTCTGTGTCTGGGAAACTGAAGTTCTAAAGTGACCACTGCACAAAGGTTAGACCATCTGACAGATGATCATCTTTATGCTAAACCTTACATCAATCCATCTAGTATCTTTTAAGTTTAGAAGTGGAAATGTAAAACAGGATATAGGTACCTTAATAAAGTCTGACACATGGACATGGTTAAAATTCCATGCCATCCACTGCATGTGATGGGCATAAACATACTCTCACTTTCTTCACATGAATGGCAATACATTCCCTATCTTCATATCTTTTGTTTGTTTTGCCCATATGTTCTTTCCATCCAGAAATTGTGGAAATACATGTAGAAGTTTGATCAGAACCATGTACCATATACTGAAAAACTATACATAAGGTTCATTTCAACAAAACAGTTTCATCCAAAACTATCAATGGAAGAATATATTTCAGGGGAAAGCATATTAAGACAAAATATAAAATCATATTAGGTAAAATATAACATTACGCAAAATAGATTTATGCACATTTTACTTTAAAGATACTTCATACAAAAGTGTTTTAAAAAGTTTAAAACAAAGAACAATGCTTAAATTTAACAACAACATACAAACCAGCAATATGCTTCTTACATCACAGTCTGAACACAAAATGATTTTGAGTGACTTTTCCAAGTTTTAAAAAAAGTGTAGAGAAATAAATCTGAAATCCAATTATGGTTTTATATGGGTCTAGTCATACTGCTGTGTCAAAGTATTTGATGAAGGAAAGTATTTCAAGATCCTGGTGAAAAGTCTACTAGTCTATTATTAACAATGCCTTTGTTTCTTGTGAAACATCTTTATCTCTCTATTTTTAAAGTAAATAAGATGTACTCTACTGCAATGTAAGAAACTGTTTATGTTTTTCATTGCAATTTTCCTTCAATCATAAAATAAACAAAATACCTACTTAATACTGTCACATATGCTGTACCAATGTTAGGTAATGAAACATGGCCAAACAGTTTTGTTAAATACAAATGAATACATGTATACTTTATACAAAAATCAAACTTGTGCATAACATAAATCATCTTCACTATTATTTTCTTTAGCATAAGAAAATAGCATAAAAAAATTTAGATAAAAATTCGGGGGAAACTGAATAATTTTACAAATACATGACAGAATTGTAAGTAAATGGTTTACCCGCTTTAGTCTAATGTTCATATACTGTAGACCCTGTCCTAAGAGACCACCTCTTCTGCCAAAAAAGATTTATTCTTTCATGACAGGTGATCACTCATGACAGATCATAACACTATACAATTAACACTATACAATCAATAAATCTGTTCATTGAGAATCTAGTCTCTCAGGACTGGTGGTTTCCAGTAGCAGTGGTCTTACTGCATAAAAACTGTAAAAGGTAAATTGAAAATAATGTGAAATGGCTATAACATAAAGGTCTACATTTTGACCAACATTGCTTATTTGATCACATATCATTGTGAAATTAAAATAAAAAATTCAAAATAACCAAAAAGGCATGTTTGTATTCAAGTTTGCATCTACAGAGCACTATTATTAAATCATAAGGAAGAATGTGCCATTTTCAAGCATAATGCAAAAAAAACATTAAAAAACACAAGTACAAAAGTTGCAGATCTATCACAAAAAGAAACAAAGAAAATCAACCTCAGTTCTTTAAAGATTCTGAATTAAGTACCACAAAACACGATGCAAAACAAAAAATGCCAAGAAATTATGTCTTGCCAGCTGCCCTGTAATACATGTTTCCCAATAATGATCTTGAAAATGCCCAAGATTTTTTTTATAAAAGGACAGTGTGTACCAATTCTACAGTCCAAGTATGATGCCTATGACTCCAAGGTATGGGTCTGGAACCATTCAAAATTACTTCAACTGGACACTTAACCATCATTTTAACTTTTATCTCATCTGATGATCACAGAAAATATCTGGGTATGTGGACATGAATTCAGGGCATATGATTCTACAAATCCAATCTGATGGCTATTCCAACATGACTTGGGATCTATAACCATAAAGAAAAACTTCAAATAAACCTTAACCAAGATTTTCAAACAATCTTGACCTTGCCTTAGGGTCAAAGTGAGGGGAGTAGTGTTTTGCATATGTAAGGCAGAGCTAGTTTTGCATTGCCAGCAGGATAGCTACACCTTACAGTGTTTAGGAGCTATCACCCAAAATTTGACACAGATTAACCTTGACTAAAGGTCAGAATGAAGGCATGGGTGCAAGTATCTGAATGGGCACAGTTTCTTCCTGTTTTTATAGACCAGGGATGGCAAAAATAGCCAGCCATTTGTGCCAGATCTGGCCAGTGACCTGGTTTTATCCACTAATTTGCACAGTAAGGGTGTGGCTTTAAAAATAACTTATCCAGCCCATTCCCAGTAGCAAGCTGCCCATACCTGTTATAGACTATATATAATAGTTACCAGGGTTAGTGGCTCATGACTTTGTAGAAAAACATAACCAAAGCCTCACCCATTTGCTGACACCCATGCTGTAATAACTGTTTTCACAACCTTTAGAAAGATTAAACCCCTATGTTTTGCATATGCTACTGAGGGTGACATGAAAAGTAGAAAAAGTGGAATGTACAAGAATGATGTGAATCCTATACAATGAAATACCTGAAAAACTTTATAATGAATTCAGATTACCAATAACACTTATAAATAAAACAAAATATTTGCTTTAAAAAAAAAAGAGGATAAAAGTTATGTATTTTATGACACCTTGTTTTGCACTTAACTTAGTACTTTGTTATATCTGACAGTTGCCAAATCTTATTTGTTATGAAAGGGTTACAGTTAAGAACGTCTATTATATTCTTGGATAAAACATTTTTTCCGTTAGAATATGCATATTTAACTTTTCTGGCCAAATTCCTGATATTACATACTTCAAAGGCTTTGTTATGATGCTCCTTTGTAACAATGCTTTTAAGTACATCTCTCTCATGTTCCAATGAGTTTGTGTTTGTGTTGTTGTAGGGTTTAATGCCATTTTTCAGCACAAGATAGGCTATACATGGCGGCCAGTATAAATGGTGGAGGAAGAACCCGGGAAAACTCCGGAAAGAACCACCGACCCATGAGAAGCTACTGGCAAGCTTTCTCACATACCCACATTGTCCGAATCCGAGACTCGAACCCACACAGAGATGAGATGGCAGTGATCCATAACGGTGAGCGTTTTAGACCACTCGGGGCCCCATGTTCCAATGACTCATTTTCAATATGAAGTCAAAGTACTGACATGCTCTAACTGCATGTCTTGACAAAATATTGAATATAAAATTTTGTTAAGGCAGTGTTTAGTGAGCAAAACTGACGTCAATACAAGTGAAGATGATAGTGTGATGTTCTCCCTGGATCAGTGCATGATGCATTATGCCTACTCAGATCTAGTAAAGAAGATATAAATTTTCTGGATTATGTTAATTCTGACTGGGACATTGTCACATCTGTGATGTGAACAATTTAAGATACTGTTTGTGAAATTAGTGGTCATGATGAAGCAACCAATTTTTCTGCTACTGGAAATGACAAGGACAAAGTTAATTTGGTACCAGCCATTGTATTGAGAGCCGGCAAGATTCTAGCTAACGTAGTGTACATTAGACTGTATATACAAGCATATTGTTTATAAGCATATACAAGTCAATGATAAACATATCAAGAAAAAACAGATGACTATTGACAGTATCATTCTGGCTGGTATAGGTACATGTATGCTGACACTTTCAATGGATGGTCAACTAGTTTAATTTATGCGTATGTATCATCAACATGGTCAAACACATAAACATTTTAAAAAATAACAGTACAGTGGTCTGCCTTAAAGAAGAATTCAATGTGATATTATTTTTGTCCTGAAAGATTCCCAGCTTATGCAATAAAACTCTGAAAATTTGATTTCTTACAGGAAGGAATCCTGCAGATTTGGGTGTAAGCATTTTGTTAGGAGTACTCAGTTGAACAAACAACACAGACTCTATCTGATTGTGGATTCTGGTTTTGTTAGCTGTGAATATAACACAGTAATATAGTAATCCTCTGCAGTACATTCATCAAATTTAGCAAAGACATCACAAATAAATTATCACTGTATTCATCACATCTTTTAGATCCCTATAATTAAGGAACTGCTCAGTTGGTAAAGTATTAGACATGTAATCCATGGGTTGCAGATTTGATACCCACCCAGGGTAGCCTCAGTAAGCTGCCTTGGTTGGTTCTTATGAGAGGTACTTAGATCCCATTTCCTTAGCATGATATAGCCAAAAATGTGTATATAGTGTTGTTCAAGTCCTCAAGTGGTTTCAGGGTTGATACCCACCCAGGCCAGCCCAGGTCAGCTGCCTTGGTGTGTTCTTGGGAAAGGCACTTAGCTCCCATTTCCTCTGCATGATATAGCCAATACTGTGTACAAATTGGTGTTAACCCACCCACTCACCCCCAACACAAACAAAAAAGAACCCTCTAACCAAATCTCAAAACATTTACAGGTACCAATGTCAGTTTAACCCTCTCTCATTATGCAAAACAGGAGCAGCTGTGGCTCAGTGGTTAGCATGCGGGACTCACTACCAAAAGGGTGCAGGTTCAAATCCTGCCACCGGACCAGCCTGGGCAGACACCGTGGTGTGTCCTTGGGCAAGGCACTTTACTCCAAAGGTTTGAACCTTTGATCTTAAGTGAAACAGCAGGACTTATTTACAAGCAAGCTATGTAAGAGATATTTATAGCATATGCTCTGATTGCATGAGGCATGGACCAAGCTCAGATTACAAGTGGTAATAGGATAAGGACTCTATAATCTGAGGATTTGATTTTAAATTAATTACTGAAATAAATGCCTACATCTGAGACCTGGTTTACAAGCAAGCTATGTAAGAGATATTTATAGCATATGCTCTGATTGCATGAGGCATGGACCAAGCTCAGATTACAAGTGGTAATAGGATAAGGACTCTATAATCTGAGGATTTGATTTTAAATTAATTACTGAAATAAATGCCTACATCTGAGACCTGGTTTACAAGCAAGCTATGTAAGAGATATTTATAGCATATGCTCTGATTGCATGAGGCATGGACCAAGCTCAGATTACAAGTGGTAATAGGACAAGGACTCTATAATCTGAGGATTTGATTTTAAATTAATTACTGAAATAAATGCCTACATCAGAGACCTGGTCTAACAAGCCAATATGACCAATATTCAGATACAAAAATGGGATATAATGCTTTTGGGACATGACAAGAACTGCACTTAATTGAGTTTTACTGAACTCAACGCAGAGCTGTATCCTAGATGTGTGTACAAGGTCAGTAGCGCCTATTCTCCAATTATATTAACACTTAATTTTTATCCATGATTCTGATTTTGGAAATAAACTACTATACTTATCATAAATATTACTTATTATAAGCGTAACTATTAATTCAAATATATATACTCTGTAATTTTTCACAGAGACAACAATTTTAGAGGCTTTACTTGAGGCTGCTGATTCAGTAATTGGGAATTTTGAAAATGGCAGTACATGAATGAGGAATCAACTTTCTAGTTAATTTTGACAGGATCTTCTGAGATTTCGAAGAGCGGTCTAAATCACTGGTATTTTCCAACACAAAACATGCAAAGTGGCAATATATGATGGATTTTCATCATATGGTTTACAAGTACTATACCGTTAGCAATTTTCTTTCCAGCAATAAATGCTATGGTGGGATCTTTCAAGTTATGATGATTAAGTAAAAGTGTAGTGTAAGTTCTGGGTCATATCTTAGAAGAAAAAAATACTGACTAATAAATTGAAAAAATACAGTAATTTTTAAAAATGTGTCAGAATGGAAATAATGATATTGTACTTAAGGACTTAAGATATGTGGTTGGCTCTTTTGAAAATAATCCTTAACCAGTGAAGTGTACAGTAACAATATTCTAAAATATTGAAATACAAGACATTTTTTTAAATAAACTTTTCTTCCAGAATTTGTTTCATGGATCAGGAATAATGAAACATGCAATTTTTTAATTAAGTTGGGCAAAACTACAATAATTGAATGAGATTTTGGACAGTATAAATGTCAGTCTAGATGTCTGGGATCATTGTTATATCGAGATTTAAGATTAAACATGACAAGTTCTCCCACCAGTCTTGGTGGCCCAAAAGATAATGTGCAATTCTTATGCTCCAACTAAAACCAAAATTCTGACATTTCAATGACTAACATCAAACGCTCACCAATCCAAATCTTCAGTTAGAATTCTTGGAGACTGGTTGAGTGAAAGACCTTAATCATTAAAATTCCATCTGCATGCATTATGACAAGATGTACCGTGGATTCATTTATTTTCATGGATGTCAGTTTTCTTGGCTGTCTGAAAAATGACATTTTTTATGTTGCTACTTAAATTTGTAAAATTATGAAGGGATTCTGTTGCTTGCACAAAAGGTTCACTGTTTGGTTAGTCTCTAAATTTGTGCATTATGGCAACAATGAAACTGTGGGTCGTAGCAACAAAGAATGAAGAAAAACAGGTCCTCCCCTACGAATTCACAATAATTTAGTTACACCACCTGGGATTTTAGCTATTTTCACATTATACAAAGCCTAAATTCACTAATTGTATGTTATAATTTTGATATAAATATCATTATTAAGGAAGTGTATTTTCACAACCATATATAATACAAAAACAACATTCATTTTGTTCATCGAACTGTCTTTGGTTGTATACAAATAGCATCTGGAATTCTCTCTGCTAACTTGTCCAGCTCTGCAAGGTAGCCCCTCTGCTTTCCACTGGCTTCATTCTCCATTCTATGAAGATATTTCTCAAGAGCAGCAATCTCTGTCTGTATGTCTGTAGGCATGTCAAGTCCCTCCACTGAACCCAGCACCCCAAAGGCCTGCAGTGTACTGGTCCCTGCCCCTTGCTGTCGGAGATTTGTGGATTTCTTGGATGGGTCGTTTTTCAACAGCACAAGACGAGGCTCTTGATATCTGTCTTCAGATCTGAATCCATCTTCATGGTCAATACCAAGGGCAACTCTTTGATAGGCTATCTCTTCATTAATGGCTGCTAACAGGTTGTTCAACTCTGGTTCAGTGATGGCACGCCTCTGAAAATAATAAAAATATGATATGGAGAATATCGGGAATGTCGATTTATGCCAACATAATATCTATTCACTATGCAAATTAAAGCTCATTGGTTTAATCTCCTTTTTCCAACATGTACAAAGGTCTTATAATCCATAATTATATCTGGGTACAAATTGTAATACCTTAGAGATAACATCTACCAAAAACCATGCTGCTGAAAATTGTGAAAATAAATTCCTGTTCAAATGATTTCATACAGTGGTATTTCTTTCATAACTGACTTACTAAACACAATGATTCTGGATGTATAAACAGTTTTTTACAAACTATTTTTGCAATCTCTTGTGCAAACTGTTTCTTTATCAAAAATGATGTGGGATAGAGCTAATTCCACTACAGTAATGTGCTATGAGAGACACACATTTTAGTTCTATGACAAACTTGAATCATCTGGCAATATTACTGGTATCAAGAAATAGGTGGAGGAGGCTGTGTCATCTGGCAATCATACTGGTGTCAAGGAATAGGTGCACAAGGTTGTGAAAAGGGTAATGAAGCGATTTTCCATATACACTTGCATACAAGTCGAGTCCAACTGTAAACAACAAAGACCCTGACCTGCCTTTGTAAAAAGCACTCGCAGATCAAGGTTAATGTTGTTTGTTCTACTGCGTACTCCTAACAAACTGCAAAGACCCAGATCTGCCAATGCATTATGTTCAGAGCAGATCTGGGTCTGTGCAGTTTGCAGTTGGGCTCAACTTATAAATGAGTAGATAAGGTATAAATCAGGGATATTAGGAAGAAACAATCCCTGACCTTGAATGTAAAACCTAGGATGAGAAGAGGCTAAAATTCAAGTTGATGGAGAACAATGAATCTGGTTCAGAGGTATTGCAGGTACTCTGAAGGAAAAGATCCAGACCACTAGAGCTGAGCATGAACTAATAAAAATGGAATTGAAAATTCATGATGTCAACCCTTTCTTGATCCAGGTGGTTCATCACCTCCCTTAATGGGATTTAAAAATGTGGCACCAATGTCCACTCCCACACCAGACAGGAGCAAATAAACCTAAGGTTATGGATGGGAACAGCAGTAACCATGAAATGGAAGAGAAAAGATATTAAAAGGATGTCTGCTGGTCAAAATGTAATGCAACCAGTGTTATGTAGGGCCATGAATTACTGGATTTTCTGAGAGAAATAACCTTGATATTTCATTGAAGTGAAATCTGAAGTTATTCTTAGACTGGCCATGTAGTCAAGAGGTAAATATGGCCACCTCTCATTAAACAAAACTCTAGTTCAAAATCAAACAAGGCTGAAATTATTTTTCTTCTTCTTAATGTGCTAATTTACTTTGAACTGGCTGGGAGAATTATGATATTGTTTATATTTTCTGTGCAAATAATCACAAAAGACAGCAGAACATTAACAGTAAGCCACTGATATCGAGTGGGATCCAGTAAGAAATCTTCTATTTCAATCTGTTATACAGTACATCTTGCTAACCAATATGTTTCATCATATAACAAAAGGAAAGTTTGCTTGCTATGAGTGAATAATAGATATATTTCATCTCACGTGTGCAAAACTTGTGTATTTTAACTCGTGGTTTTGCCACTTGTGACAATACTGAGTTTTTCACCCACTCAAAAAAATATATCCGTAATTCACTTGTTTCAAGCAAACATCCTCTCTCTAAAATAAATAGAGTTGTTGAGGTGATGACTAAAAAACAAGCTGTACAAGATGTAAATTCTTTTTACAGTTTTTAAGGATGTTTATAAGACCCAACAATAAAATTAACATTTTCTTTTACCTTTGTCTCCCACAGCTCCTCCAGGTGTTCAATAATGGATTCGTATTTCATGATGGCTGCTTCCAAATTTTTCCTGGCAGCATGCATCTGGCCAATGATGTCTGGAGGAATGTTGTAGTGAACCATAGGTTTTGTGTCCCTTTCTTCCTGCTCAGACTGGCTCAGATTCTTCAACCTCATGTCCAAAACACTCTCCTTAAAATAAAAGTTTCATTACAAAGACCAAAAATCTGGATGAAACCTTAAAAAACATTCTAGTAACATTCACTCTGTAGATGTATGGTTCCAGTTTTCATCCTGGTTGCTACAGGTTGAAGGGGTTGGTGTTTTGCATACAAGTTACCAAACTCATTGTTGTACCTGCATGTATCTTAATAATGTGCACATTCGTTTAACATAGCTACTAACTTTCCCTACCTCCTGCATCAAGCCCTTCTGGAAAGTTGATAAAATGCATCTTTCCCAAATGTAGACAATACAGACTATGAAAACAGCATCCATGAGAAGTAACTCTTCCACAAAGACTTTAAAACGATCAACAATGGGAAGTAACTTTTCCGAGACACAATTATAATTACCTCCACCTTGTCACTGCAAGGTGCCTACAAACATACCAGATGTTGTTCAGTTCAATATAAAGTGATCAGGTTCTTCAGTTTAAAGCGATCAATCATATGAGATGCTAGCAGTTTTTGAGAGGTGTGAGCTGGCTCAATGATGTGATCAGATAAGTATTCTCTGAGAAGCATAATTTGCAATAAATATTTTCTATTTCTCTAGAATAGATTGCCAAATCACATTATTGTTAGGAGTATAGGTAAGAGCAGGAAGAAATGCATGAGCACCCAACTTTTACCTCGGTTACTCTTTAAAAATATTATGGTATCCTTCATGTGATGGATAAAACTATTCTCCTAATGAGAGGCAGTACAGAATAATTTACTAACTACATGTATTTACCAAGGAGCCTTAGATAAAGAGCACAGATAAACGCATGGCATTTCCTTGCCAAGCAACAATATTCCTGGAAAATCCAATGAAAGTTGTAAATGACTGGCTACAATGAGGCTGCACTGCCTTAAAAAATATGGTGCACATATTGGCAACCACCACCAGACACTAAAATTTCATTCTCTTTCTTGCAGAGCAAAATCATGAAGATGAAACCTTGAGAATGCCGACTGTGAGTGCCAACTGGCAGTCTCAATAATGTTTCAGATCAACCAATTGCATTTGATGCAAGTTTGGCAGAAATGACTCTTATCTCATGAGGTAATGTTTTTCTATGAGGCACATCTGATACCATGAGATGTTATGAAAAAAAACATGCCAAGCAAATCACACAACACAGCCAAGAGGTCAGAGTTTGGGAAGTGATGTCTTGCTATTTCTATTTCATCAAGTGGAAAAGTCTCAGACAACCATGACAAATGCTTTCAGTGTTCTTTCAGGAAGCATCTGAGAGCCTGAACTTGGTCTCAGAATCTCACTTCCCTTTTAAGTTCTGACTAGGACTGGGAGCGATTAATCATTTTTCTAATTAACAATGGATAACAACCATTTCTTTGCCTGAATCCTTGCTGTGCCAACAGAACCAGTAAATGATAACGACTGGAAAGAACTTCAATGATGTTCTGGTCAAAGGCTCAAACTCAGCACAATCAAGCCATGGAAGAACCCATTAAAAGTTTAAAGGGGCAAGTTCAGACCAATGTTGGTCAAGAAGTTCAGTAGATCCTTGTTATGGTCTATATCTGATCTCCAATGATGTTCGAAGGTCTCTGAAATTATGGTGGTGGCCTTTAATAATAATTGGTGCTATTTTTATCTCCTTCAGGAACCAGAGAACGAAATTAACCAGCTGCAGAATAAAGGTCCACGTGTTATCCCTGCACCAGCATGTAAATACATGCCAAAAGTATCAACAACATAACAGACCTGGGAACAGAGATCTGATGATGTGGTCTCCCAAGCTCTGGAGAGGTGCTGTGAATCACCTGTAATTCACTGGGTACCAATATTTTTATAGTTTTGCATCGGTAAGCATAATCACACATTCAGAGTCACAAGAAAATATGCAACAAGCTGATTTGTAAAATGCCCCCTTATCCAATGCTATTGGTAAGGCACCATTCTTTTGTTTAAATAGCAGTGGTATTTATAATGTTGAGGATTACATATTCTGATACATTTATGAAGACAAGGAATGATGAAAATCAACTGATTACATTTAATATGCATGAAGCATTTCATGGAATTTGAAAAACTATGCTAATATAATAAATGCAAAATTACAGTTTGCTTCCTTCTTTACTTTGTAAACCACATATTATATTCATTTATAATAATTAATATTCTTTTCAAATATGCAGTCCAATGAAATCTGGAAACAAATGAGGAATTAACAGCAATAATGTTCAAGAATATTACATGTCAATCACAGTTTGCAACATTTGAAGGCACTTGTATTCTTGAATAACACAAGTCACTATTTATTCATGAAAATATCCAACTAATGTATGAATCCTGAAGCACTGTGTTATCTACTATTGGACACTTCCATATTGTATAGATATATTAAAATGAAAGCAATTACCATGTCTGATTCAAACATTAATGCTTTTATGAATGAAATAATAATTTCGCTGCATTTTTTTCTGTTTGTTTACAAGACTATTCGTTATTGCACTGAGCAAATGAAACACAAGAGTACTTTGTTATTACTAAATACATTTCTAAATATATTATCAGCATACAAGTCCCACTTTCTCAAAGACCATTCAAATCACATCCATTCAGAGTGATGCTTTGTCAAGTGTCAGGCTAATTCACTTCATAATAATGACTCAAGAGTAGATGTTTTCAGGCTGGGTCATCCAGTTTATTTAACTAAGCAATCACCTGGGCTGTCAGATAAATTCAGGGCTTGCAACTTTATTGTACAACTTATCCATTCATTTAAATGAGACAGCAGCCTCTCACCATACTGTGTCCTGAAAACATCAAAAAGCTCTACCACTTGAGAGGCAGTGAATCACATGAGTTTGCATTATATCACATTCCAGTCAACAAAATGAGGACTCCTTAGAATCAGGCATGCTGACAAAAGTAGATTTTAATTCAACTTTCCTGCTCTCTGATCAATGTATCCATGACAGTGATAGTTGCAGAAGTGAAACTCAATTTTGACAGAACAGTTTATATATGGAACAGACATAAACTTTGTTTCAAAAATGCTTTATTTAAAGTTACTGTTTTTGTTTTATTGAATAAATCATATTAAGAGCTTTTTGATGTAATAGCAGTCATTAAAAACAACAAAAACATAACTGCATTATTAAATATGGCACTGGAATTATGCTTACTTATTTGTACATGCCCACAAAATGATGCCGGCAACTTCTTTGATTCAGGACTCCACATATATGCAAAGAGTTGGCAATTAATAACTTACCTAATCAACCTAACGTCTGCAGTGGGAATTAGAACTGCTTTCAATTGCATGGAAGTGAATATCGGTATAATCATTTTGAGAGATATTATACATTGTTGCTCAAAATCATTGGCCAGTCAGGCTCGGCATTAGGTCAAAGTGACCTACTTTTGGCAGACTGGTGTTGAATTCATTTGTCTAAGTGTGTGTTTGCACCAAGGTTTGAGACACTGGTCAAAAGTGAACTTGCAACTGTCAGAAGTCACAGATGCATGAAATATATGACAGTGACCTTCTTTTTGTGGTCAGTGTTGTACACACCATGGCAAATCAACATATCAAAATCCATGACTCTGTAGCCAGTATAATCCAAGAAGCTCAATGTCAAATGTAGGTTACAGTGATCTGCTTTGGTAAACTGGTGTTGTATACATCAAGATGTATTCCCTTCCCAAGTAACATATCTCTTCAGCCAAATCTGCTTAAAAACTGACCACAGTAATGAATTATAATCAAAGTATATAAAAACTTTTACATCAATGTTAATCTGAAGTTTATTTCTTTTCCTTGCTTTAATGACAAGAACCTTGTACAATTAAGTAATCATAAATATTCCTTTATTTAAAACCACACCACAAAAATCTGATACCAACAAATTTAAAGTGATTTAAAGTAACTAATACCACATAACTGACAGACATTATGAAGGGAACCTTTCTGCTGAGGAGGTTATGCCAGCAATGAAAGGCATGAGTGTAGCCTACATTTCTATAGCCAATCTCTGTTCTGTCACAGACATAGGAATTGTCTTTGCATGACTGATCTGAGAACACAATGATCTAGACAACCAGAAAAGTGGCACTTCTATGTTAAGACAGCAATATGCTAAGGTCACAAAATGAACCAGCCATGATGAAGAAAGTCTGTAGCTGCATTTAAAACTTAGAGGAGTTGCAGAAATTCCCACATGGAAATCCAAATCTTTTTGGAAATCCACTTAGTGAAATCAACAATCTATGCAATGTGAGTGGTGGAAATGCAAACTAAACTGTAATGGATTAAAAACTCCATTACAAGATAACAAAATTCTGGGAAGGAGAATGATCTGACTTTTATCCCATTAACAAGAAGAGCTGAGAAAGGAGAATGTGTTGTATTTATCTTGAATCAAAATGAAACTTGTCATGTGTTTCTCTAACATGCCATCCAGATATACCACAGTTAATGTTGTCAAGACTGACCCAAAGTGGGTGATGACACAATCAACTCTCTTGGGAAGGGCCATGGACTGAGGTTGATATCAAATGGGAGTGCTTTTGAACTGTCTCTTGGAAAACAACATGAAGGAACTTGCATGAAGATGGGTGCATAAGCATCCATCAAACTGAGACTGACCATGAACACATCCCTCTTCACTGAAAGCTGTTGCCATCTCAATGCTGAACCACATAACATCTATGAACTTGTCAAGCCAGCTCATGTCAATAATATCAGCTTTCTATTTGGCTTTGGCATGTGATAAAAGACCACAGCATTCCTTGCTTTCTAAGCAAAGTCAGGGTATTCTTCTGCAAAATTAATGCCAACCCAAGAAAGGGAGGAAGCTTGATGAACAAAATCCATAGTCCATCTGAAACAACCTGGCTGGATCACCAATTTATAGTCCAGAAATATGTCAATCCAAGCATGATGAAAATGATGAAGAACTGTGCCTATAGAGATGCTGTTCATGGGCTGCATGAGCAGATATTCACTGTTGTGTACTCAGAAGGTTATGGGAGGCAAAAATGGGCTTTCTGTCCCCTTTATTAGAATATTTTTAGCCGTTTCAAATTGCTGCCATCTAAATTGTCATTGCAGCTGAAACAACTGTTGTTGATTAAAATTGGCCCACTTCTCCTTTTGGAAATGTCTTGCCCTTGGGGCTGAGACAGGCATGGGTGAAAATGAGAGACGAGGTGGGCTGGAGAGGCAATTCTTGTGAAGCCTGCTGCCTCACAGTCCTTAGTAAGGCCTCCGAACAACATGGAGAAAGCAAAAGGTAATGATAATAGCATCATGGAATGATGTAGTTTGAGCAAAGACAAGCAAAGGAAAGGATCCTGTCTCACTAAACCAATGTTGTACTCATCACCTGTGAGGCAGTCATGGCATTTGCCACAGTGTGGTGAACTGCTTTGTTAACAACTTTGCATGTCATAAGATTGCAAGTGAAGACAAGTCAAGCAAAGACATGATCTCTGCAGTATTTTTCACCAATTTCAAGGTTGTCTGTACCATTTGAGGGAAAGACATGCTACTGCTACTGCATCTTTGTAAAAGAAACTCGGGACTTCTACATGGTAGGTGTCAGAAAGCGTTCTGTACCAGAGGGTTGAGAATGACCATGGTCCTATATCTTGTTCGGACATAATCATTAATCTCCTCATTGAATCTAGGCAGAAAGAGGGATGGTTGTACTCCTCACCTGTGTCCAGAGAGGCCCTGACCTAAAGTGCCTGACTTTAAGAAAGCAGTGAGCAGTGGCAGGCACTTCGCTGGAGACAAGTTTCCACAGTGGCAGGCACTTGGCTGGAGACAAGTTTCCACAGATCTCTGATAGTAGCTTTCAAGTTAAACTCAGTCTTCTCCATTGTAGGATGTTGACTGAGGTTGGGAGGATTTCCTTGTCTGTTAAAATTTATATGTCTGCATGAATCATACAAGGTGGAATGGAAGATGTAGCATTGTCAAAGGATGTGTTCTAGTACCTGCCCACAGAATATGTATAAACTGCAGACCCATCATATGAACTGGATTATCATGGGAGCCAGCAAGACTGCCAATGGGATGACCATGTGGATGAATCAACCATGCTGGAACAGTTGGCTGGTTTGAGGCAACCAACCTCTGAGCAACAATGAATGGCCAGTGGACACAATGGATGGACTGGTTGGAGCCAAGATGTTGGTTGGTGCAGTGGGTGGAAACTCCAACAAAGCTGGCACAAAACTCTTATCTGTCAATACTTACAGGCACTCTAGCGCTGCTTTGTCATGTGGTGGAAATCTGCACCAACTGGGTTGCCATAAGACAAAGGGATCAATTTCTCCCATCACATCCACGTCAGTAGTAAAAATGAGGGAGGACAGACAAAACGGAAAATTCCCTGAGGTCAACATATATAATATGATCTCCTCAATTAGTCTTATCATCAGAGATCTGATTAGCAAATGAGGAGGTAGCAATATGTTCAGATCCAGTGTATCCCCTTCTTCCTCTTCCAGTTATTTGGAAGTTCCTGCTGCCTTGATCCTGTGCATTTTCCCTGCCTTTCAACTGTTTCTGCATAACTGTGGACTATGTCCCTTCTAAAACTGGTCCAGAGGTTTAGATGAAGTACATTTAAGACACCCAGAGCATATCTTGCGAGTGTGCTATCAGAGACCATGAACACTATTTTACACTTAGCACATTAAGTTACCACTGTGTGCCTGTAGTGACAACGAAAAATGACTAAGTAATGTAATTAACACAAAAAAAGTTGCAAACTGTTCACAAATGAAAGCACTGAAGCTATGATCACTTTTGAATATGTAAAGAAATTAAACAGTACTCTCTATATGCAAACATCATCATGAAATGCTGACTGCATGGTTAGTGATGGAGGTGGAAAAACATGCAAAATTACTGCTGAAAAAAAATATAGTTACCAATACTCAAAGCAAAAATAATTCAATACAACGATACTGACTTACAGATGGCTGGTCAGTATTTCCAATTCAATAGATTTCTATATCAATGATCTAACTATATAAGCAGAAGCTTAACCTGAAGAGCATTTAGTATTCAGGTAGTCACCTAGCAGTGACAAGAGGAGATATTTATAATAGTAACTTGGAAGAGTTACTTTTTAGGAGATTCTGTTTGTATGACCTATATCATTTATAGATGGGAAAGACAACTTTTTTGTTTTTCTAGCCGAGAAGGATTCAGAAGGTAATTCCTAATGTTAATGTGATTTTGTAACATATTCAATGGAGAAATACCCATTTATAAACACATATGCCTCAATCCTGATCTGTCTAATGGTGGAGACACACCTACTAAAATATGTCTTGATCATGAATTTTCTAGGACCAAGCAACATATGGGTTCATTTAGTCTCAAAAATAATCATGCATGTGTTTATTGGGTGCAACCACATTGGGAGAAACCAAATTTAGGAGTAGAAAATGCTTCTGTGATAATAATTACCTGATCATAGCGCAACCACTACCTTTGCAAATCCAGCTCAACAAAGCTCATTTTTAGCAACAAAAGTGTGGAAAGTTGTTTGTCCATTTAGGTGGATGTCAGACAAGAGTGATCTCCCCTTTGATTATGGGCTTGTGGACAGGTTCCAAAATATAACTGAGGAAGTCTATGTGGTTGTAGCATGATCAGGTAAGTATTATCAAAGAAATATTTTATTCCAAAAATTTGTTTCTTATTCAAATATACTACCTGATCATAATACATTAGAAAAATACACAAAAGGGTGGAGGAAATTATATCCCCTTATGACAAAAAAAGACCAAATCTCTGGATCTCTAATGTACATGAAGCAGCTTCAAATTTTGTGAGAGCAAGACTTCACATATAGATATGCCTGGATTCTGCAAGTAGGGTAATTTTCCTCCTGCAAAGCTAGAGAAAGTTGCTTGAGAACAAAATTACACTTGAAAGTTATGCTAGTGGTGACTGCCCTAACCTCTACAATGTGAGATGCCTCCCCTGATATTTATATTTTTGGGATTGCTAATTGCCTAAATAAGGCCACTGTGTAGCATGTTCAGATGTCAACTAACAGTGGAATGAGCAGTCAAATTTTCATGAATATCTCACACACTTGGCAACCCATATAAATGCTTTTCAACAAATTCAAGTCATACTGCTTTAGTTGGACTTGGCCTACTCTGATGTCTTTCTTCTAACTAATTCAAATTCTCGCACATGCAGATGGACATGTTTCTGAGCTACATTTCAGTTGGCTGGAATGCTATGGAAGTTGGGAATGCCGAAATTGGATTATAGTTTCTTTAATGAAATGGATGAAAATATACTAATACTGAAGAAAGTGTTCAGATAACTTTGCGCATTCAAGACACAAAATCGTTTTAACCGATTTTGGCATTTCCGGCTTCCATTGCATTCCAGCCAACTGAAATATCAGCCAGTACTCTTTTTGCCCAAAGAAAAGGTTTTGCAAGAGCTTAGATCTATGACTGGCCAAAGGTTTCTGATGGCCTTTGACACTGAGAGCAGCATGGAGTAAAATCCTGGTGAGTTTATGTTTTGAACAACCTCTATCATTATTTTTGTGAGAAGACTATCTCTTGCTACAAAACACTGGCTCAGAATGAATCTATTGGGATGTCTGTAGCAATGGGAACCCTTAAAAAGGGGGGAGGGATGCTGAATGTGATCTGAAAGTCCTTTGAACATATCTGTAAGATCCTTGGATCACTGGAGCAAAATCTGGCACATTGCATGGTAAACTGAGTCTTTCGCCAAATAAAATGTGCAAAAAGAGCAGCATGAGCATGTTGTCATTTTCTGTGGGATTGAAGATGGCAGAGTGAAAAAGTGGGAAGGAAGCTATTCCTATGTCTGCACTTTTTGTCAATGGTGGCTCTTGGTAACTGTGATCTTGTCTATGTTTGTATGACTTTCCCTGTCTGGTATGCCCTTGAGGTGGGGGCTTCCTGTTTCTCTAGTCTCTCGTATGAAATAAAGATTGAGCCCTAGGGCATTTGTCCTGTGCAAAGTTTGCCGGTGTGACATGGTGTTTTCAAACTTCATCTACAAGACCACAGAAGAGCAGGTTGGATTACAGTGGCCATGATTCAAGTGTTAGTTTATGGTGTTCCTTAACGAAGGCCAATGTGAGAGAAAGGCATCTCTTTCTGCAGGCTGTAAGTTCACTGACACTGCTCTGGAAATGGCAAGTGTTGTCTAAGAACATGCACCATTCACAAGACAAACTCCCAAGTGTGACCAGCAGGATTATTGACAGATGTGGGTAGGCTGTGTTCAGATTGTTGAAATATAGCCACAGATACAAAGTCAAGCACAGATCATACTGCAAGGGCATTTCAAACCAGATGTGTTGATAAAGG
Source organism: Megalonaias nervosa (assembly GCA_016617855.1). NCBI lineage: Eukaryota > Metazoa > Mollusca > Bivalvia > Unionida > Unionidae > Megalonaias > Megalonaias nervosa. The sequence goes on from JAECUM010015419.1 coordinate 28,747, forward strand.
TTTTGGTCAATACAAACTTATGAAGGTTTTTTTCACATTCCTGGGCCTATGATGTCTTTGTTGACTACTGGGACCCTTAGTTTGAAAAACAGGCTCATGACACCTGGGTCATGATTTTGTTTCTCTAAACAGTATAATAAATCAGTGACTCAGCCAGTCCTAGGTACCTGGTTGAATGTTGGCTGGTCTTTCTTGGCCAAAATATTGATGAATGTGAGAACTCTTACAGTTGCCAATGATGGCATAGGAAGAGGAAGGCAAAAAGTTAGGATGCCAAAACCAGAAAACTTCTTTGATCAACGCAAGGAAGACTGAATTCTATCTGGACACTTCTGGACATAGCTAGATTAAGTATGGCAGACAGCACTTGTGCTTGCGAGTCCTCCAACACAAAAGAATGGGGTGACAAGGATGTCTAATGCAATGCTTGTAATAAAGCTGGTACACTAATGTAAAGTAAACTGATGGTCCAGCCGAGATGTGACACTGATATCTCCAGATATTCACTGAGTGAATCGTCAATGGTCTAGGAATGGTACTGAATATCCATGACTAGAGAATTGCCACTGATGGTGTTAGGTCATGACAGCTTGTGCTGGTGCTGGATCTGTCATGTCAGTCAACAATACTTCTGGATGGATGTTTCTGGTTAGAGACCATTTGTTCTTTAATGCCTTGCCAGGAATACAAGAAGTCTGAGTCAGAGCAGATGCTGGGCAAGCAATTCTGGATTTTCATGAAGCCAGTATTGGATATATCAAGAAACAGATCACCATATCCAGTCCTGGGAACCCCTGGGATAGGTTGAGGCCATGTAGGAGCTGGTGTTAACCAAGAAGAAATTACTCACCTGACTTCCACTTAGGTGGACAGATGACATTAGCACTCACTTTTGTTGTTAAAAAAGATGCTTTGGAGGGTTGGATTTTGAGGCAGTGGATGTACTCCTAATGTATTATGATCATGTAACATTTCTTATGAAAGAAAGAAAAACCTTCCAACATGGAGAGCCCTAAGTATAGCCAAGAGCACCTATCTCTTCTAGTCTGCACATACACATTATTAGTAAGAGACACTTTTTATGACATTGCTGATATGTGCTTGTTACAATAAGCATCAATGTTATGAAATATACCGAAGTAACAATTTCTTGAGAGTACCATGTGGGTATGTCAAATATGGTAAATGGATTCCTCTAGGTTCTATGGTTTCCACCCATCCTCCCGCACTTTTCAAAAAAAAATCTCAACACCTGGCATTAAAGTTTGAAAACTTGTAATGATTCTTATGAGAATTAACTTAAAACTTTGAGAAACAAATATCTCCCAAACTATAAAATCTGCTGTACTCTAACATCAGAACTTCACATGCTACTCAAATACAGGGTCTGAATGTGGTTAAACCTTTTTTTTAAGTTAATGGTATGCGATCTATGTAACTAGCAAATAATCACATTATAATAATTATTACACATGTTTGGCTGTGTGTTAATTTTGTTTGACACGCACAAAGAAAGGACTCTAAACCCTTATTCTCAAACTCTTTTGTTTGTGAACACTTACAGCGAGTCATATATTATCCCTATATTGAAGTTATTTTCAGCTGTTTGCCTTGTATTCTCAAGGGGCAATATAGTCCAATACTTATGCTCAACAGTTGTTTTTAATGATTCTTCTCTACCAACACCAACAATATTTTTCATCTTCATGTACTGATTTGATGATTGTACAATCTGTAAGATATTTCATGAAAAATCTGATTTCAGAGTAAACATTAATTTCTTCCAATCCAATTCTTATGGGCTCTATCAGAATGAAAAGAGAGAAACTGGAAGTTGGAAATCACTAACTTTTATTAAATATCAGTAATGGGGACCCATATTTCAGTCCAATTTATAAGTGCTACATAACCAGTGTCATTAACATTTGATGGGTGTTGAATCTTTGAAAATATGTCTGTCCCCACTCCCTCTCCCTAGTCATTAAGTTTTGGAGTAACCCTAAATGGTACAGGGTGACCCTAATCACTGGCAGACTGCCCTGTCAACAATAAACTAATTGATGTTGGGTGAGCTTGATAACTTAAACTACCAATTCAACACGAAAATAACTGATGTTGTGTGAGCTTGATAATTGGCAGACTCCTTTCAAAAATAAACTAATTGATGTTGGGTGAACCTGACTGGCAGTCTACCAATTCAACACAAAAATAACTGATGTTGTGTGAGCTTGATAATTGGCAGACTACCCTATCAAAAATAAACTAATTGATATTGGGTGAGCCAAATAATTGGCAAACTACCCTTTTAAAAGTAAACTAACTGATGCTGGGTTAGCTTGATAACTGGCAGAATATCATTTCAAAAGTAAACTAACTGATGTTGGGTGGGGCTGATAATTGGCAGACAACCCTTTCAACACTAACTGATGCTGGGTGAGCCTGATAACTGACAGACTACCCTTTTAAAAGTAAACTGATATTAGGTCAGCCTGATAACTGGCAGACTACCATTTCAACACTCAATTCAAGCATTTTATGTATGTGGAAGTTACATAAAACATTATATGAAGAAATGATTTCCATGCCACTAAAGTCAATTAATAATGTAATACAAATACAGTAGTTATTATTTCTTATCTCTTTGATGAACAAATGGGTGAGAAAAATGTTCAAAATGAGGTTCAGTACTAACAAAAAATTCCAAATCCTGGACCATATTAATCTGCCTTCAGCATGGCACAGTTTTATATAAGAAACTAATGCACTCTTCCACTGGAATTTCTTTATCTCTGTGCCAACACCAACACATATTCTTTCTGTGAGCTGCTCAGGAGAATAGGTAAATCAGGCAACACAGCATGCCTTTCCATTCTTATATGATCTGCCTGGTTGTGCTTGGTTTGGCTCAATGCGCTTTTGTGATGTTTGCAGAACTTAAACCTCAGAATTTTGTGTTAAAAAACTATTTTCTGTACGTATTTGGTTTATCTATCTGCTGAATATGTGGGAACAATGAAAAAAAAAAACCCTGCAAATATTTGCCTGAGCACTCTGAAAAGACTTTTGAACCCTCAGGCTCATTCTTTCATGATGCTCTTGCAAATATTTGCAACTGTGCAAATCATATATTATCGCCATATTTCCAACTTTCATTTTCCAATTACCATCCATTTCCAAAAGACATCTTCTTGCTCTTTCCACTGCAACAGGTTCTGCAGCCGTTCATTGTCCTTCTCCAGAAGTCGAAGAATCTGGAAAGACACAGACAACAGTTCCAAAACTTATGGATCATGGATCATATCATTTATGAATGTTTAATGGCAACAATGTTAAGTTCTCACTATTCTTTCACTAAGCAAACTAATTTCTAAAAAAAATCATTTAAAAATAATTCCAAAGTCCTTTCACACAAGGTTTAGAGCACATATCTCCTAAGATTTCCTAATACAACTATACTGAATATTGGGTTCCCAGAAATGTATGATAATGTATTAGATTTTAAATAATGAAAAGCTTTTGAAGAAAGAGAAAAATCAAGGAAAAGTAAAGAAACATTTGCAAGAAATCTGGTCCTTTCTCTTTACTGAATGGCACTGAGAAGCTGAAAATACTGAAACATGCTGAATTGAAGCCATAATTAACCAAATATTGAAACAAAAATATCTAACCGCTGATTCTTTAATTTTAATTCCAGACTTTTATCTTCTAAAAAAAGATATTCATCTAATGACTCTTAATTCATATTTGTGACAAGGGTCAAGATAAGCATGAATTTTAGGGACAAGGGACTTCTCCTTTAGGGCTGAACAGGGACAAGTTGGTTGTTATTGTTGTTGTTGTTGTTGTAGGGTTTAACGCCATTTTTCAGCACAAGATAGGCTATACATGGCGGCCAGTATTAATGGTGGAGGAAGAACCCAGAAAAACCCCGGAAAGAACCACCAACCCACGAAGAGCTACTGGCAAGCTTTCTCACATATCCACATTGGCTGAATCCGAGACTCGAACCCACGCAGACAGAGGTGAGATGGCAGTGATCTGTAATGGAGAGCGCTTTAGACCACTCGTGGCCCCAGACAAGTTGGTGCACAGCAAGATGTGCAATATATATATATATATATATATATATATATATATATATATATATATATATATATACACACACACATACAAAGTCAAACCTGTCCTAATGGTCAACTGAGTTCAGCATTCACCTGGTCACATCATCCATTCTAATTTCCACCTGGCAAATTTCCTATATAAATGTAATCAGCAGTGACTGGTCTTCCAGAGTCAAGTTGGGGAGCTGAACCTGCATTCAGAGGTCACCTGTCTACAAAGGCTTGTGTGTGTGTGTTTGTGTGTGTGTGTGTTGTTTACATACTGATGTTTTAAGTTTTGAAACATAAGCTGGTGTGTTTTCATCCTCAAATGACAAATTGCACAAAATGGGTAGTGATAACAAATGATGACTTGCAGTGGAAATAGCTGATGGTCAGTCAGCTATTAAAACACATGCCTGTGAATGTACAAAAGTGTGTTTTGTCAACACAATTCGACATCAACACCTGCTAAGTTTGCTTGCAATAGATCTTGGCAGGGACTACAACACTGTAAACTACTTGGCTGGGTCCAGAGAGCCTTTAAAATGCCATAAGCCACTGCCACACCTATTACACGGTAAATTTTGGGTTTTTTTTACCTTCCTAACAGAAGATGAAGTTATATTTTTCTTGCAACTCAGTCATCCACTATGTGAACCCTGTTTGTGGGTAACAGTTTTGAAGATTTGGAGAAAAAAAGACATTTGTATTAGTGCTAAATTTTGTGAATAAGCCTCTAATGGCCAACAGAACTGTGCATCACCATTTTGGTTGTTGTTGGATTCATACTATGGTGCTTGGGTGACAAGACAATATGTACCAAATGTATCTGACAGTGAATAGATGGTACAATATATACCATGATATTTTTCATACAGTGAACAGATGATAAAATACATATCATGATACAGTAATGATACAATACAAACAACAATACAGACTCCTACTTCATCTCTATGTCTTGACATGTAATGTCTGTGTCAATGTTTTTGGTATTATAAATGTGCAGCAAAGTTACTAGTATTGCCTGAATATATCATGACTATTTTACATATTCTTACGGGTGTGTTATTAATTGAACAACTTCACTGTAATTATATGGTCCACAAAACTCTAAATATTTCCATACAGGAGTCTTAAATACAGCTGATGGGTTTATGTTAAAGATTTTGTCTCACTGCCATTTTGGTTTTAGCAAAGCATGGGAAAATTACTGTTTGTATTAACATTTAATCTATAAATTATCTTTCATACCTGAATTTGTATTAAAAAATAGATTTGTTTAACATAGGATTGAATTATTGTTTTACTTAACAATATCTGATCAGAAAATGATTCTGTTTTATCTGAGCTTGGTGGTTTCTGTTGGAAACAGCCTGAAATCTTATGTCTAGCATTATCAATTTTCTTTTTGTCAACTTTTTTGCATTTACATCAAATACATCACCTTCAGGAGCTACTAAATCAATGTATGGTCACACCTGTAATACAATATTATAGCAGTAGTAAAGGTATTGTGATCTATTGTCACAGAAAATATCTACAATGTCAAAACATTTCAATGAATTGTTACACCTCTATTGGCAAAAAGAATTATCCCCATCTTTGGCAAGGGGATATTGTGACACCCTCAATATGTCTATGCATTAATCTGAATGACAATCTGTCTTTATGTCCCTAATTACATCTCCTAAATCACTTGGAGGAATTTCACCAAACTTGTCAGATATGTTTTCCATACAGTGACCATTTGCAAGATGAGTATGATTTTTGGGCCAATTTCCTAAAAGTCAAATAATAAAAATTGACACTAAATGTTTATTTTGTTTTTGTTGATGACACATGTAACTGTTGGACATGTAATTTATTTAGCATGTTCACAGTCTGGAAGTTGCCAGTGTGCTTGGTGGTAGTGGCTGTGAGAGACTTGGAAAAAAAAGTGTGATGATTTGCTGTGATAAACCATAAATTGAAGTAGCAGCTCTAGTTTATTTTCATAAATGATCATTGTTCCCTGGGTTTTAAAATTTGTGGTTGGTAGCAATCATGAAATCCAAGAAAACTGGTATCCCATGAGTAACGATGACTTCACAGTACCTTCTTGAGATGTTCTGGATTTCTAAGTAGATACACTTCCATCACTGATAGATGTTTTTTGTCTCCAGACAGGGACACTCCTTGTGTGCTTTCATGGATCTAAAAAGAAAAAAAATATTTGTCCCAGCATTACTAATTGGCACAAAATCAATAAAGAAATTTCTCTTATCAAAAGAAATATAATTTCTTCCAGTTTTCATTCCATGACTTTTATGTAGTTATTAATGCCTTTAATCATTTAGCTGCGCACTTGCCAGACAGTTTGTTTTCTACCTAGCTGGTCCAGACCTTTAAGTTTTGTGGTATGTTTGCCAAACTGTGAGACAGACGATCTTGGTTAAATTCCCAACTACACAAGTTAGAATTGTCTCCCCTCCTGTTATAGATCCAAATTACCTGAAATACTTGCATCCCCCAAAAAGAAATTCATCAAAAACATCTGGGCCCAATGTTGCATAAAGGGGGCTCTGTTAGAAATTGTGTTTCAAAATTTGATTCCTGTGAATAACGATAATATGACTCTCCTATTAATTCCAAGATTCAAATGAGTAATAGAGAACACAATAGTCTTGTCTAGTGAAATACATATTTATGATACTCCTGATTTATATCAGATTTCTATTACATATCAGGGAGGTTTCTATTACATTTCCAAGAGATTTATATTACATTTCAGGGAGATTTCTACAATATTTCATTCAGAGTTTCCAGTTCTTGATTAGTTTAGGGGATATTTCCAGTTCTTCTCACTCTGATGGATGAGGCTAATTTTTGAGTCTGAATCAAAAGTCTCTGATGATCAGCTGATGTCACATGTATGCAGATGAAAAACTTTTAAACAAATAATAAGGAGAAATAATTCAGCTGAATACTTCATCTCATTTTCAAACAAAGCTGTAATGCAAAACAATTCAATTCAAACATTTGAAAGCAAAAATCCAAAGATGTAATGTACAACAAATGACTTCAAATATATAACTGCAAAATTCAAAGCTGTAATGTATAACATGACTTCAAATGTATAAGAGCAAAATTCAAAGATGTAATGTACAAATTAAAACTTCAAATATACTATAGAAGAAATCCAAAGCTGTAATGTACAAGTCATCAACACTGCCAAAACTATTACCATCCAACTAGATTTATGAATGTAAAACACATATGCCTCACTGAAGACAAAATAATTTAGATTTGTCTGTAACACTGTAAATATACATGCCACCACTGCATCAAAGTAAAAAAAAATTAAAAAATGTAAATAAGTTTGAAAAGCAATTGTAATGGCATCAACATCTAATTTTCATATAAATTCAAAAAGATGCATACCAAATTTAATTTGCCCAATTCAAGTACCTTTCATTATATTGTGCTAAGAAGGTTTTTTTTTTTGTCAACAATTTCAAGTTCTAAACTGTTTAAAAATTGTGTAAAATTGGAAAAGGGCTGTGTTGGCCTGAAAATCTAATTAGGCCATCTACATATGCAAAACAAATGACTTCCAAATTTCTTTTGTCTACATTAAGTGGGCTTTACTCAAAATGTGCCAAGATAGTAAAGAAAAAGTAATAGTCTGAAAATCTAAGAAGATCTACAAATGATTACAAATATGCCAATCAAATTTCACCTTTCTGCATCAAGCAGGCTTTGTTCAATCAGGCAAAGAAGGTCTTGTCACAAAAGTTCAATCAGTGGAAAAGAAGTTGACAAACTGCTCTAATGGCCTCAAAATCTAATCTGGTCATCTAATTATGGCCACAATAATGTAAATCAAACTTCATGGCTCTTTGTTTAATAGTTTTGTTCCATCCTGCTAAAATGGATTGGGGATAGCCATGTGTAAATATGAAGGTACAGCAACAAAGCAGTTGGGGCATGAAAAATGTGATACTTCTGACATGCTTTTGGACATGGGTATAACATTCTCTTTCACGAAGTCATACTAACCCTGTGTTGAATCCTGGTTCTTTCACTCTGTAAGGCATAGAGCTGGCGCAGACTGAGCCTCAGTTTTCCATTGAGCTGCTGCAACTGCTGCACCTTCTGTACAGCTGTCAGCTTACCAGTCAGAGAATGAGACAACTGGGAGGAATTTGCCGATTGATCCAGACCATCCTGTATACATGGTGATAGCAAATATAATTCTTTGTCTTATCTTTGTAAATACATGTAATACAAATCTAAAGTTCTACAAAAATTTCTGGCTTCAGCACAGCCAAAAATGACATAAGTAAAACAATTTTTGATTGAATTTGAGTTGCAACATTTTTTCTATGTCCATTATCAAAAACTATTTAAACAAATGTTAGCTGAGTCGTCAACAATATTTTAATAATTCAAAGTAGAAAACCTCTTTAATTTGAGCTGACTGTAATGTTTTACTTTTACAATGTGTTCACTAATATCTTATAATAACAGGTTGCTCTGAATTATCGTTCAAACATGCTGTACACTATATTTTTCAATAGAAAATGATCCTATTTCTTTGAAAACATCAATGTTTAGCTACAAACTTCTGAATAATTTCTACTTTTTGGCTTAGAAGCTAACCAGCATGTAATAAATGTGTGTGTGTGTGTGTGTGTGTGTGTGTGTGTGTGTGTGTGTGTGTAAGAGAGAGAGAGAGAAAGCATTATTACGATGTGTCATCTTTACTTTAATTTAAATGGTACTATTTTGTATTAATTATCATTTTTTTCTTTCACAAATGGTCACAAAAAAGACATCCTAGATACATGTAGAAGTTCACACATACCTTTTAAACTTAAGAGAGATGCTTGTATGCTTACTAATAACCAAGCAAAACACAATATATCAACAGTTTGTTTCCTTGTCACTGACTTTAATTTCATACACAAACTGATAACCTAATATCAAAACAGCAACTCTTCTACAGGTTTGTTTTCATTGCCATTATGTTGACAATAAACAATGTATTCGGGTTTAAGTGAACAGTGAACTGTTGGTTTTATTATTATTGCATTCAAGCATTTTCTTGAATCATACTGTATAACCCATATGCTATTCCACTGTTTGATTCCTGTAAAAGAAAAATCAATGATAGAAAGGACTTGTGAACTAATCAAAACAGCTAGTATCTGATTTTCATTTTAGTGCAGCATTTGTTGCTAGGAGACTGTTGCTGAATTCAGTATGTTTCAACTTCATGTCTTTAATTGGTTGGCAGTATCTTGGATGTGCATTCACAAACCCTGCATAACATATGACTTGTTTCACAGTGGCATTGCTTATATTGTGCCAAATACAGTCAGAGCCCTTTTGACAAATGTACTGAAACTGGTAAAATAGTTACTCAATACATCTTTAATGATTTGATTGTCATGAGCAGTACAATGAATCACAGCAACTGTTTATAAGGTGTTAACAGTGTGTCTATTTTGAAATTTTTCATGTGGTACTGCGTGATATGGTATTTGACAGCTGCCCATGTGATCCAAATCCATGATCCTTGAGAATTCGAAGAATTATGCAAGCAGTTAGACTCTGTCTATAAAACTTGACAATATCCAGTTTAGCTTGATAATTAATCTTTGACTGTGGCACGTTTTCTTTATCTGAAACTAGTGTTATATTATTTCTCTCCACTCAAAATAAATCTACTAGCAGTTTCTCTAGTTTTCTTTGTCATAAGTAGGAGATTCCACCAGATGTAGTAGAAACCAGTAGAGGGAGGGAGGGAAAAAGAGGGCAATAGAAGACATCAACATGTTTGTGTGGAGATAATTTTATAGGCATGTATAGCCATTAACACATGCACAATATCTACAAGACTAACACACATTTATTAAGTGACTGTGTCCACAGATCTGTTATTCAGTCCATGAATTATCTTCTTTTCCTCACAATATATAAAAATTCAATATGAGAATGAACTTAACTTTATCATCGTCTTTATACTGCCAGAACAGTACATAATCATACCTTTTAGGAAGAGGCATGGGGCCGATTACAATCATAATCGTAATTAATTGTAATCAATTACAGTGAGCTGTAATTGTAATTGCAATCATTGATTTCTGAAACTCTATAGTGATAATCATAATTGTCCTTAACTGGCAGTGTAATCACATAGTGTAATCATGATTACAACCAAAAAATCACTAACTGTATTCGTAATAATTGTAAGAATAATAAGTTTCCATAAACAAAATACCATGAATGTTAACTATTACAAAAAGGAATGGGTACCGGTAATTTTCAGTGGCCAATATACAAGCTAATTTTTCTGAAATTATACTGTGTCTTATAATTTTAGGTGACCATTCATTAATTAAAAATATCATGTTCAATTAGCAACTCTTTCCTCAGGTATAAGTTTGCAGTGAAGTAGACTTCAAATAAATGTAACAGTAACATTTAAAACTGCGGATGTGAATGTGAGGTAAACAGTGCTAAGTAGTGCTCATTTGGCATGTTAATTTGTATGTAAATAATTGTCAATAAAAATTTACATAGAGTTAAAATTGTTAGTTTTTCAGTTATACAATGTATGAGATCTGCCCTAGAACAAAAAAAGACAAGTAAATACAAAGCAATCATAATCATAATCATCCCTCTGCAATCATAATCTTAATCATGGTTACCAAATAAAGTGTAATTGTAATCGTAATTATCAGGGACAAACAACCTGTAATCATAATCATAACTGTATTTGAGCACCTGTAATTGACCCCATGGCTGTTGAGGAATAGTTCTGTTTTCATACGTTCAGGAGGCAACTACAAGAACTATACTATCTCAAGTGCTAATTACACCTCTATACAAAAGCTATTATGTTAACGAGAACTTGTGCATCAGGTAAATATCAGAACTTGTGCAATCTGTTTCACTTCAGTCAGCTATGAATGTGATTTTGTGGTAAAAAGTTTTGATGTTTATCTTTCATTTTCATTCCTTACAATGCAGGGATTGCAATATCCATGACTCATATGATAATTAACAAAGTTTATTGTGCAAACTGCAAGAAATATAAAGCAATGAATGCATCTGCACATTCTGATAATATAGTATTCAAAAACGTGATCATATGATTCATTGTGCAAAATGTAGTATTAACACAGTTTGTGAGGCATGGCCATTATGTAAAATTTATCGAAAAATTGATTTGGCATTATGTCCATTACATTATCTTTCTCACAACTAATAAATATTTATAATCAGCTGAACTATCACGTTTTTTTTTTTTCAGTATCAGAAAGAAAGCAAATTTCTCCCAAAAGAGATAATGATGTACATAAATTGGTGCATATCTCTCGCCCTGTCTCTCCATGAATCTCTTTAGAATATGCTTGCTGGGGTCATACATAGTAAACTGTGCCCATTTTATCAAGACCATGTCCACTCCATGATGGGCATTCCCTACAATTCCGGAAGCAAGTATAGCGTGCATAGCTATTCTCTGTGAGCCACCATGGTGACTCTGTCAGGACACACAGAGAGATGGTGATGGGGTTTTTCTTAATTCTCTCAACCTCTCTCTTTACCCCCACCACAATGTGTGGGGTTTTGAAAAACTGTGACCTGTACTGTACTGTCACTGACCTACATATCCAGACATTTAAACAAATTAGTAATTTTCTGACTGTTTGTATGTTGAATAGTTTGTGTACTAATGAAAATTATCTATCTTCCTAAATAATTTTCCAGACAATTAATATATTTATTATCAGTGTACTGATTCACCTAGCAAGTTCAATGCTGGTCAGAAACGGTCTCGGTAAACTTGAATACATCATATCCTTGCTTGCCAAAAAAGAACACTTTCAGGATAATGTTTAACAAATAAGAATTCTACTTGAATTTCTGGTGTTTATTGTTTGCAAAGCTATACAAGTCTGTTCACTGGGTGAAAAGTGTGAACTGGCTCAAACTAATATAATTACCATACTATAATTTCCATAAACTCATGGCAAGCTCATAAACCATGGAAGATATCAATTTGCTTAATCTGTCTGAGTAACTGATTAGCAATATAAACTGATTAAAAATCAGCAAGTCTCAGACATTGATAGAAACTTATCTTTCAACATAAACCATATTATAACAATGTAGTACATATACTGCTGACTAAAGACAGATTATTTTATGATGTTACACATTGTCTCTGACAACTGAATGCATCACCAAAATGACCTACATCTCTTCAAATCTAGATCATAATTAATATTTTCCCTCAAACATTCTTGAAAAAAGAAATTAAACAAAGCAACTCTAAATATAACAATGATTGCCCTAAATAAGCCAAACCAGTTAGAGTGTTTTAAGAAATAATTTTGGAACTCCATTACCTGTATTTCTAATTACACAAAAGACAGAAATAGCAAACTAACTACATCTAAAATGAAGTTACAAGAGGAAACCTGCCTCTGAATAAATTTGAGACAATAAGAACTTGAAAAACCTGCTTATATGAGATGATGACCACTTTATCACAAATAAATGTCAACCAAGTTTACTTTTCTGAAAATGGGAAAAGAAAGATAATAACCTACATACATGTTTAAAACTTTATATTACTAAATATATTTCATGTACTAACAACGCAAATTGTCCACATCAAGTCTTTGGGTACATCACAATGAGTAATCATGAGTTATAAAGTGTGACAGCTATTTTCACTGCCTCCTACTGACAACACTATCCATGTGATAATATGGGTTATCAAAAGGTTTCAGTATAATGGTTGTCTCTTAAAGCACCTGCTTTTGAGAACTGGGGAAAACATTCTCAGTTTAAGTTCCAATTTCAATACTTTTTGTTGCTGATGGCTTTAAAAACCCGTAATTGGTTTCTGGAAATATTTTGCACTATTGAATACACTCGTCCATGACCAGTAGGACCCTACACTGCCCAATTTCAAGGGCTTCTGACATTTATTATGTTATTACGTTTTGTATTTCATTATTTAAATATGTTGCTTACTTAATAAAAAACTTGTTACAAGTCTTATCAAAAGTATGAATGCAATAAATGGGACTTGGTAACAGTACAGAAATGAAAGGAAAACTAAAAAATTAAGAATCAGTACCCAAAGTACTTTTATGAAACATTGTATAGTGAGAAAAAGAATTTAAAGTACTGCTTGATGTATAACAGACTGTAGATTTCAACATGTGTGTATGCTTGCAGGTACATGCAGTCAATAGCAGGGTGCACCTTAGCAATTTTCGGTTATACACACTGTTGTGGGGCTGGGAATGAGGGTAATATCCAAGAAATATAAAACACAGTATTTTTACACTGTTCATGTTACATATGTGCATATACCTAGCTAGGCCAGTCATAAATAATTCAAACAATGATACAGCAACAATATACTTAAACATAATGTACTTAACACAGGTCTCGGAAACGCTTAATTACGCGCATCTGGATGCAAAATTTGATCTGGGATGCAGAAAATCACCCATGCAGGAGTCCTCCGTATGCATGCAAATAGCTGGGGGGCAAATTCAAAGACTTGCCAGTCCTACTTCAACCACCTACTGAGTGGGAGGATGTGTTGATTAATTGGTCATTTTAGCTGTGCTGATATTTACAATGACAGAATTCAGTTAAAAGACCCCAGATGTGCCTGCTCTATTTATAAGAGTACATCAAAAGAACATGATGCAATAGCCGGGCGGCAAGCACAAAGACTTCGACTAGCAACTTGAGTGGGAAAATGTGCTGATATTTACAATGACTAATTCAGAGGCAGAAAACCCCAGAGATGTACATGTGGCTATTATAAGAGTTCTTCAGAACTTTAGCTTCCATTATTGTGTTCATTTCTGATTGTAGCCGAATAAATAGTGCATGCGACCTCGAAATCAAGACACATTAAGATTTGGACAAAATGTTGTTTGCAAATTTGGACAAGTATTTTGGGGTTAAATGGCAAACTGAAAAAGATTTTAATGAAATTCAGAAGAGTGCTAAAGTTGCTAAACTGATAGTTTGGATGGGACAGTAGCCAAGTGTAAGAAAGTGTGTGATGCTGGATGGGACAGTAGCCAAGTGTAAGAAAGTGTGTGATGCCTGGCTTAGAGTTTGGAATAAGACCGTTCCATGGATTGACAAAATTCAGTCTCACCCTGAAGGACAAATAAGAGTTACCATATATACTCACGTATAAGCCGAATAATCTAGGAAAAAAATGAAAGCCTGGAAGATGGGGGGGGGGTCAGATTATCTGCAGTTCAATGTCTAAACTTGACAGTTTTTAGGTCTTTTTGTTGACTACTGTAAAGGCTGTAAATCTTGGGACACAAAAAATAATTTTTTCTGTGTCCTAAGACATATGAACGTAAAAAAAATTATTTTTGGTGACCCGACACTTATTAAACTGTTATCAAGTACTATGATTATTTTGCATGTGCATATTTTCTGATTTCTCCAACACGAAATTAAAAAAAGGTAAATAAAGACTTTATAATTCGCGGGCCGGTTGAGTTTACCTGGGAGAGCAGGCTGAACTATAATGTACAGTACTTACACAGTGCAAAGTGCGCATAGCGTCACTTAAATCCTTATTTATTCCCAAACTTATTAGATGCAGATTTTGCTTTATTCATTGTTTCGACCAAACTGCATTCTTCCAGATAACATTTCAGCTAGACCTTAATAGCTGTTTCATTGACGTTAAATCACGCACTCACGAGTTGCTCATTTTCAATGATATAAGCAATCCTACAAACTGAGGTAATATTTATGAAAAGGTATGCACATTTAATTGCACAAGGCACATAACCAGCATAACTTACATGTTCACAAAGAGTGGTAATAATAAAGGCTAAAATTCTCATTATAGATCAACTGAGATCATCATCAATCTGTTAGTTTTGTGTTTTGGGCTGAACAACATCATAACTTTCCATACAATTTAAAGCTTGATGTTTCGGCGTCTCTTTTGTTGATAGTTGGTGGATTTGTCTTTCGTTTTCCGACAGCAATACAGGCCAGTTAATCATTAAAACCCCGAAACTGGCTTGTGTCAAGAGGGAATTTTGACCGGCAACTATACCAGTACATTGATGTGTAATTGCCTTTCATTCCAAAATATTAGCATGATTATCGTAGTTTTGTAAAATGGGATGTAAGGCATACCTGTCAACTTTTCAACAGCCAACTAGGGAGACTTAAAAAATAGAGAGACTGGGACCTAAAATCGGGAGATTTTTCGTGGCATTTTTAAAGCCTTGTTTTCACCAAATATTGATTGATCTTCGGGTCTCATATGGGCGAAATTTGCAAAGGACTCATCGTTTCTCCCTGTGATGCGCCTTATTTTTCCCCAGGATGTGCCCTATTTTCATGTTCTGGCCAGCTGTGGCCAAATTGCACAATAGCTAAAGGTTAGTCTTAAATAAACAAGCAAGAATGCCAGCGTGCCTAATTAAAAGTTAATCCTTACTGATGTATCTATTTTGTGAAAACAACTGACCCTCCATCATGATTCAAAGAAACCATGTTCTACACTACCGTGTATTACGCAAACATCAGCAACTGATTGGCAAATAAAGGATTACCAATTTTGTTGAACTAAAGGTACCTAAATAGGCAGCCTCACGGTACTGTAAATGTGGCAACTATTTTACCCTCGTTGTATATCTGACCTTATTCCCTTATTGTCCACTCGTGAGGCATTTAGCATTGTTTACTATAAAACATGTATTCTGAATTAGTTTTTTTCTGAATTAGTTTTTTTGAGGACACATATCCTGCGTGGTATGTATTTTCATTCCTTCTTTAATTTAACGATGGTAATTAAAGTTCATATATACGGTATAAAAATGCCAGGTGCTCATTCATGTAAGCATAGCTGCCAACCCTCTAGGCTCACAATTAGTGAAAATAGGGATAAAAATTAGTGAATTTTTACATGAATTTGTGAAGCAATCTTCAAGTCAAGGAATATTTGTCGGATCAAATGTTCAGCATGGGATCCAGCTGATAAAGGTAAGTTGTATTCAACAAGAAAACTCGCAATGTTTCAGCGTTGGTAACCTGCAGGTCTTCCATCGATGGCTTAAAATATTCCAGTGCTGAAATCTGCTGGAGTTTCTTAATTTTCCCAACCTCTTTGTGCTTTTTGCTACCAATGTGCTTCCACACATCATCTCTGCCACCATGCCCAATGCTAAAATTTGTGGCACACTGTGTGCAAAAGCATGATGTATATCGGTGTTTGATGGCTGAATGCATGGCCAATTTTTGGTATATTCCAAAATAAACTTCACTTTTTGTGCAATACATTTCTTTTTCCTTGGTGGTGAAGACATTTTCAATATTAATGCTGAATGGTAATTCAAATCAGTGTTGGTGGCGCATGCGCGGAGCAATATTCTGGTTAGGCCCCGGTTTCTCTCAAAAGCATTTGTAAAACTACTCTTATACATATAGATTAAAATATGCTAAAATGCTTGTTACCGGGCCAACTGTATCAATTGGCTACAGAATATCATGACCTGCAATTCCGGACCGTTTCAGCAACTGCCGATATCACAACCAGCACTTAACAGGAAATTGGTTATTCTATTAAAGATTTAAAATAATTGAGAATTGTGGAATTCTGGATTTTTTTGCATATGCTGTGAATCCATGAATCACTGAAAAAGTCATGAAAATCAAGCCAAAATTGTGAGGGTTGGCAGCTATGTGTAAGTTTCTTTGGTGGGAATGGAGCTACAGCATATGGAGCTATAGCATTCACGATGACCATAATTGGGATTGAAATTAATTGCCAACAATTTTATCGTTGTGGTTTATTTTTTGTTCTGGTTTATTTTCAGACTTTCGTATTGTTGTAGATAAAAAAAAATCATAAATTTATGTGAATAATGTTTAAACTTAACATCCTATTTAGTGAAGAAGCAAATTCTTTCTAGCAAAGTAATTATTTTGTCACGACAATATTCACAGGTGATACAACAGAACATGGATTCCATGCATTGCATACAATATATTTATGTAGGACTTTTCTTTTTTAGGAGAAATGAAAATCGAAGACATAATATAATAATCGTGAGTTCTCTGCAAAAATTGGGAGATATTATGAAATCGGGAGGTAGGTGTGGAGTGACCCCAAAATTTGTAAGGTTTTTTTTTTCCTCCCGGCGTGAGAGTTGACAGGTATGGTGTAAGGTCACTTACATCAAAACAAACCACAACTCAGCTTTTACGGTATTAGCATAATTTTAAAGGATTATTCTGAAACTTCATTACTGTATTTTGGAGATATCATTAGAGTTTAGTGCAGTGGTGCCAATGATTCGACTCCAAGGGATGTGCTTCATTTAGCGTGTGTTCAAACCTACAATGTACATGTGGTGGCGCCATTATGTAAATATGTTCAGTAGCCTAATTGCGAGTGTTGAATCAAACCGTATTGTTGTTCGTTGTGTTGTCATACTGGGATCAAAGTTTAATGAGTTAGGTATTTACAATTTCAAGGCAAAATAAAAACGTAATTACTGGTGCAATGATATAAAATGTCCAATGCAATAATGCATAAACAAACAATAATTGAGTCAAAAGGGAGAGGTAGTGTTACAGCAACTCACGATTGCTCAATTCTTGTCATCGTTCGATCAAATTATACACAAATCTAAATAGGCAGAAACAATAAGAAAACAGAAAATTAAATAAATTACTTTTCAAGCAAGTTTATACCATTTCTTTTTAATAATCATACATGCCAAGCCCAAGATAAGTATACGTGTACTTTTTGT
Organism: Megalonaias nervosa; assembly: GCA_016617855.1. Lineage (NCBI taxonomy): Eukaryota > Metazoa > Mollusca > Bivalvia > Unionida > Unionidae > Megalonaias > Megalonaias nervosa. Next base: position 46,676 of record JAECUM010015419.1, read on the forward strand.
TAAAATAAGTTTGCCTAAATAAATGCATTTAGAACTTACCGCGTGCATCTTGTGATGTCTCAGAGTTGTGGGTCAGCTTATACGCAGGTCATGCACTTTTTAGTGCTTATACCTGTTCAGTTTGGGGGATCGGCTTATCTACGAAAGGGCTTATACACAAGTATATACGGTATACCGCTTCGGGGTATTCTGCACATCAAAGGTTTCTGTCACCAATATTGGTGCAAAATGCACCAATATTGGTGCAAAATGCATACCGAATTCGACTGATTGATGAAAATAAAATTCTGCAATGCTTACCAACTGAGAAGTGGCAATTGTCACCAGAATATTATGTTCAAAATAATACTAATTTTTGGACAAACGGGATACCACCCCTATGCTTTTCATGACTCGCGATATGTTGGCCTATTCTGTGTATGGCTTTGAAAAGATGTTTATGCATCGGGCTATGGAAATGAAATACATTACTTTGAACTCTTTCTGTCAGAATTTCAGCCGATGAACTAGGTCATGTTTATAGCTGGTTCTTCAGAATTCAACGTAACAATGCCACTAAATGGCAAGAGCTTTTAAACAAACTAAACCAATTTGTAAAAAATAAAATTGTAAAAGTTCATTATTTTGTAAAAAAATATAAGCTTTTATGCTGAAGAAAAACAACAATGAATAGGATGTAATGTGTTTACAATCTCTTGTTTATGGGAAAAAAATTACTAAAGAATTTAGGAATGGACTATAAACCAGGAATTTCTTGAGAATCCTTCACAGATGCAAGTTAACAAATTTTGATTGCAGATGATAAAGTAGGTGTGGGACAACTTCTTGCAAAATTAGAAACCTAGATTAGACACAGCATTATTCTAAGGTAAACAATTCTATCATTTAAATAATGTATTTATTTGTATGATTCTAACAGATAAATGTTAAATAGGTTTTATTGGGTCACAATTTCAAAAAGGTCATGGAGTGGGTCTTCATGTTGACATTTTAGAAATCATATTTTCATATTCATTTAGAATAGAAATGTGTGTTATTTTTGTACACTTTATGAATATCACTTCCCTTAATTAAAGGACGCTCGTTCCTTCTTGATACAAATTGGATTTTCAACCAAAACAACACGTGATCCAATATTTACAGAAATGACGTTATCATTGTGCAGAACTACCTGACGCACAGTATAGGCTGACATGGTTGTACATGTCAGTGTTATAAAGAATGTGGAAATTAAACTCAATGGCAACCAACAGTTCTTCTAATCTGCAAAGCTCGACATTTTCTGAGAAGGGACTGCAACTTTTGCTGGTGGGACTCCTGTTTTTACCAAAATGGGAGAAATGAACTCCTAGTTTTTAAGTTCATAAAAAAAAAAGGCATATGAATGAGGTGCACTTGCTTACCCTTTGGAACTCATATATATCATCATCAATAGGAGATGAACATTTCTCCATAAACTTTTCAATGATGTTCTTTGTACAGAGAAGCCAGGCCAGTGCCAGAAGGAGTTCACGACTCCCTGTCAACATGTCATTCGGCAGCAATGAGAAACTACGAGACAGGAACCCATAGTTCTGCATCTTCTGTTTCACATATATTGCCATCTCCTCTGCAAAATTGTATGGAAATTATAAAATAAAACAAAGCTCACTCAAATCTCTAGCGTTAAAGTTAAACAATCTGGCCATGCATGATGTTTTTCTGTACTTTAAAGTAAACTCTACCCAAGCCAGGTGCATTAGTATCATGAATTCCAAAGTGGTCACACTTATTTTCTTACATATCCCATGCTCCAACAAGTACCCTGTGAAAACAAGAGATCCTCTAAGGGACTGACACTCCACTAGCTGAAAAGAATTTCTTATTTGAAACTGCAGAGTACTGAAACCAATTGTGATAGTCTTCAGAAATAACAGAGTTTTAAATTAGCTGCTGGGGTGGACATACTAGAAGTAAGATTGGCATCTTTTTCATTTAGGCCCAACAAGCTGTTATAAGAAGTCTTCTGGTATAAACCTTGTGCTGATATAACTTTCTGTTTTGGAGAAGTAACAATAAGATTTTCAAAATGACTGCTAGAGTGGCCCTATTGGATATCAGACTGACACCATTTCCATTAGGACTAACTAGACATCATAAGAAGCTGTTGGTGAAAGCACAATATTGATATCACAGCCATGTAGTAGAAATAGCAATAAGATTGCCAAGATGGCTATTTTGGTGGCCATATTGCAAGTCTGGCACCACTTTCATTTACAACCAATCAGACATCATAAGCTTTTCAGTGAAAACCCCATGCTGATATGACCATTCAGTCACAAGAAGTGACATGATTTTTAAGATGGTCATTGTGATCGTCATAATGGATGTCTGAACAGCAACATTTTCATTTAGGACCAACTAAACATCATAACTAGTAATTCAGTAACATCTCCATTTTGATATAGCCATCCTTAAGAAGGAATAGCGATAACAAGATTTTCATGACAGCCATACTGGTGGCCATATTAGATGTGCAAGCAGCAACATTTTCAGTTAGGACTAACTAGACATCATAAGAAGACTTCTGGTGAGAACCCCATGGCAATATTACTTTCATTCTGAAGGAGTAGTGATAACAAGATTTTCAAGATGTCTGCCGTGGCAGCCATAGAGGATACCAGATCAGCACCATTTTTTCATTTAGGATAAACTAGACACATTAAGAAGTCTATGTTAATATTACCATCCATTCAGGAGGGGTAGCAATAAGATTTACAAAATGGCTACCATAATGGCCATATTGGATACAGGAGTGGAACCATGACCATTTAGGGCCAACTAGATGTCGTAAGAGCTTTGGTCAAAACCTCATGTCAATATGACTTTCCACTGAGAAGTAGTGATAACAAATGTTACTGCTGCTCCTCCTGAATGGAAAGTCATCGACAATGGGGTTTAAATTTTCAAAATCGATGCCATGATGGCCATATTAAATGTCAAATTGGTACCATTTTCATTTAGGATATTATCAGGAATTTAGGAAAATATATGCAAATGAAGAATTTTAACCATAACCTTGTCAAACTGCTGATGCTGCCAATGCCAGCAGAAAAGTGACTGTTATGTCTCACCTGCCATGAACATGGGCTTGTCAAATATTTCTTAAATACCAATGTTAAAAAAACACATCAAATTTCAGTTCATATGTTTACAAAGTTTGTGTACTGAAAACATATGTACCAATTCCCATCAAACTTGTGAGATAACATCTTTATTGTTCCATATTTGTTTTCAATTGTAGTTATAATTTCAAGAGATAAGGCAATATTCTTCCTTGCACCCTTCTTACATTACTGACATCTCTGATAAACAGACATTTATTAATCAATCCATAAACTGATCCATCCATTTATATACACATATATACATATTCAATTACTGAAAGCTATCACCTTTATCAAGGTAAGAAAAGATCACACAGAGCTGAATCCTTCATACCTGTAGTCAACTGTGAGAAGGCACGAATAACAACATCATCTATTGTACCATTTTCAAGGAAGTAGATCAGTTCAAACAACAACTTCCAGAGAGGAACAACCTGAAAATTATCAAAGGTTGTAATTATTTGTACTTATGGATGTAAATAATGACTAAAGCTATGAAAGCAATTACCTTTTATATAAAGAAATTAAATAAATAAAACAAGACTATAGGCCAAGTGTAAATCTTTTTATCATTCTTTACTGTACCTTGTCTTAGGCAGTGTTGTCTAAGGTACTTAAGTAATTTTAAATAATTACATCTTGTTATGAACTTCCCCATTACTGTTGTACGAAAAGCTTGGATCTCTAGATTATGTTAAAGGATTACCTGCAAATTGCATAAACGTTTGATTAGGTAAAAGTGTTCTAAGTTAATACAGAACAAAGTTTTGGGGGGTTACAGATACAAGTTATGTGTTGTTGTTTGTTGTTTATGGGCCTAACACCATTTCTCAGTGCAAGACAGGATATACATGGTAGTCAGTATAAATGGTTGAAGAAAAACACAGGAAAACCCAGTATGAATGGTTGAAGAAAAACACAGGAAAACCCAATATGAATGGTTGAAGAAAAACACAGGAAAACCCAATATAAATGGTTGAAGAAAAACACAGGAAAACCCCAGTAAGAATCACCAACCCATGGGAAGCTACTGGCAAGCTTTCTCACATACCCACATTGGCCAAGACTGAAGACTCAAACCCAAGCAAGGGTAATATGGCAGTGATCAGTAAAAATGAGTGCTTCAGACCACTCAGACACCTGAGGTCTCATAGTCATATGTAAAGTTCTAATCAGTCTGGCCAAGGTATCTGAAACAATGTACCTTCCTGGGCTGAATAAAAATCTCTCAAAGTGCTACATGTGTACTCGCACAGGAGCAAATAATCTGTTTTAGAACAACTGGTCAATGAGAGGATTAGTCCATATATCATTCATTATCAGAACCAGCACTGGTGTGGAGTGATGGTACTGCCCCATGTACTATGGTTTAATAGTGTCTGTCTGTGGCATTTTTTACTACTGCTGTCATAGCCTATGCAGCAAGAGAGCAGATCCATGAACTGTAGCTCAACTACATGTTTCTGCTGGATGTTGTTTTCTTTCTGCAAAATTTATAGACACACACTATAAGTAAAAGCTACTTTTCATGTTGTAAAAGACTACTGTGGACTACAATACTCTGAAAATGCAGACAGCGGGATTAAGTCTTGGCAAAATCAACTAAACTTTGCCATCTGGTGCATGACTACTGGTTGTGGCATCAGATTTTCTGACCTCCTGTTGTCCAGATTAGCAGACATGCTAGAAATGATGCACCACTTTTACCAGTTCTCTGTTTTTGCTTTAATGTGAAGAAAATGTGCACAGATGTGGTGTAACATTCTGGGCAAAACAGGGTGGAATGCACTTGAAAATACATGTAGTAGAAACATAGTCACCTATGAGCACCTGGGCACAGCTTTATAGTGTTGTCATTGCCCATCCATAAAGATTGTGGGAACTAATCTAGATTATCCAGCCATTTGACTCTTTGCTGTCATAGTCTGGACACAATGGGTTGTCTACTTTTGCATGATGCCACCTCAACATCAAAATGCTGCCCAGATGCTCTTCTCAATGAATAGTTCCATGATGATGTCTGTCAGCAGCTCCAGTCTGGTATCTGTGTTTTTCAGTAGGGCATCCAAGCTCATTCATGGTGAGCTGTAGTAATGGTCTGGATTTGGCCCTAGTTTCAGCAAGGTGCTGCAAAATGCGTCCAACATGTCCGCCACTAGAAGCTAATCAGTCCTAAGGCAGTCTTGATGTCTTCCATGCACTCTGTACATGCTCATAGTTCTTTCCATATATGCTGGCACAGTTGAACAGGCTGTTAAACACCACTAGTAGTTAATGGTCCTGCTCCACTGGCAGGCTAACCACTATGTGCCTTCTTGTGATGCAGAATGCCTCCTTTAGTAGGTTAGCTACAAGACTTTCCAGTTTGCTATTCATAAACTGGAGAATGTCAATAGAGTGAAGAGGCCCAAGTAAGAACACCATTGATTTCTACATGTTGTTTGGGATGGCAATGATTTTTCCTCCATGTAGCTGCACACATTATGAAATACAACTGGCATTTTTATTTTTTCTAAGTAAACCCACAAATTTATGCTTACCCAGTAGTGGGTGGTGTCACGGCACTTGCTGGTAATATTGCAGTGGTCTCACACCTTATTATACACTCCAAAATGCAATGCTGCAGATGTGGCAGTCGGTGACTTTCTGAAAGGCCTTGCATTCATCTCCATCCATGTCAGCTGGATAATGAAGCATCTCTTGAATTACTCCTGCTTGTGCTTACAGCACTGGATGAGAATGGTGACAGCATCCTTGCTGTGAGACAACACTGGCTCCACGGAGACTCAGTTACAGCAAGTGAATATTTAGCATAAGCTACCTGGGACCCGGTCTGCAATTTTCTGCATGCAGCTTTTATCCAGACTGTTGGTAGTGTCTTCCATTGGCACATTCAGTACCGCAGAATCCCCCCAGACGAAATGTGTGATTTGCATCTGGAAGTTGTGGTCTAGAAATGCTTGGATGTTCTTTCCTGACTCAGCGGCTTTTGCCTATACTGTGACAGACTTTGGTGTAGGTTGAATCGATGGAGGCAACTGTAGTAGACAAGTTTGTTTTTATTGTGTTTACTGTGATGCATCTAAGGGTTTTAACAGAGACATGGTGACTCTTTTCCACACCTGTGCTCTGCATTTCACATGTCAGCAATAAAAGGTCTATCACATGTTGCTTGTTTTGCAACTTGAAAATGTGTATTGGGTATAGGCTATTTTCTAGTTGAAGATACTATGTATGATTACCAGGATGCGGTGCTCAAACTTTTTATTGTCATTAATCTTCCCAGGAAAGCTGATGCCAGCTGAGTTGAGTTTGCCCAGGTTTTGCTGGTAACTACATGGATTACAAACATTTGTATCACCTACTAGGTGAAGTGCTGACAGGTATGCACATTATAGTTGGAATGTACCTTTGGCTATGAAATTTAAATGGGTGTTACTGAAATACTTGTAGTGCTAGTATTTTACTGCTATCAAATACCATTCAACAACCCACCTGAATATATTCTACCATGATTTATTATGGTATTAACTTGTGAAACCAATTGCTCAATCACTGTGCAGAACAGTTGTGGTAGCCTTCTGGAAATAGGCTGTCACTTTAATGGTGTCTGATAGCTTAACTTTAGATATTTTCCAGGCCTGGTGCAGCTTTTTTTTCCAGCTGTGCCATCTACATAAGGTTAAATTTCAAACTATCCAGTTCTCTAAGTTCCTTGTTGAGGGCAGCTTGTGCACTACGTACCTCAGCATTAGAAAAACAGAAGCATCAGCTTGTGCACTATGTACCTCAGCATTAGAAATACAGAAGCATCAGCTTGTGCACTACGTACCTCAGCATTAGAAATACAGAAACATCAGCTTATGCACTATGTACCTCAGCGTTAGAAATACAGAAGCATCAGCTTCAAGCCTGTGCTTTTCTGGCATGGTGGCATGAGTTTTTGACAGAAGCTGTGCTCATATCTGACTTTACAAAAACTGGTAATTTCCTGCATTTCTTTGCCTCACTTTTCTTTATGTTACTGCCATAACAATATCCAGTTGGATAGGCTTACACTGCTCATCATTAAACGGTTTGACTATCAAAATGTTAAAGTCATCCTGTGAAACAGGCCTCTTGATATTAAACTTCTGGTGTCAAAATAGGCCACATGGCTGAAACTGATCATGGTGCTGGCACATCAACAGCAGCAAGCCCATTTGCACAGGTCACAGGGGTAATTGTACAACTATGTAGTAGTAGTGTAAGCTCCTGTACTGCTTTATCCATGTTCTACCAAACTTTACTTTATTTGTAAAGAATGTCAAAAATGAAATTCAATTCCCTTTAGCTCTACTGTCACTCAAACTGCTTCTCTGCATATCTGTCTATTGTCTGTAAAGCTTTAGTTTTAAGAAATATCTACAGTGAAATTTAATTCCCTTTAGTTTCATAAACAGTCATTCAAACTACTTACACAATTCTATTGTCTCACCATGCACTGCTAAAGCATTTCTTACACATCAAGCAGGCTGAGGCCCGACCCTGCATAAATCCAACATGCAATAGGAATAATACTGCCCTTATGTATCACAATGAAAAAATAGACACAGTATAATATCTCCTTGCTTTTACTGTTGTTGTTATGGATTTAACGTCGTTTGAAGCATATGATAGGCTATACATGGCAGCCAGTATAACTAGGGGAGGAAGAACCTGGCAAAACCCGACCCTGGGAAAGCTAGTGACAAGCTTTCTCACATACCAACATTGGCTGAACCCAATGACTCAAATCCACATGGAATGAGATATGTCAGTGACCTGTAAAAGTGAGCACCTTAGACCACTCTGCCACCTGGAGCCCCTAATATCTCCTTGTAGTTGTTCCTCAGTTTCACTCTGAGCTGGGGTGGGGGACTAGTCTGACCTAACAATGAAGTGTTTTCCACTTTTATTAGTGATTCCAGCAGGACTGACTGCCAGTACCTTATAGGCTGACCACTCCCCTACCCTCTGCCCCATCCAGGCTCTCCACTCCAGTTTCTTTCCAGGCTCACAAGAGTTAATGCAAAACTCAGGCACCTTCTACATCTACCGTGAAATTTACCTTGGACACAATGAAGATAAATTATGCAAATGGTTTTATTTTTCTGAAAAGTGAACATGTTTTATGGGAAAAACAACTATGAAATGAACATGAAAGCATAATGAATATTATCCTATGTTCAAAAAAATATCATAATTGTTAAGTGGGTATTTATCAGTTCACTTGAAAATAGAATAAATCTGCACTATGGAGTATTAAGGTTATCCCAAATAGGAATGAAGCTTTGTATTTACATGCACTTTGAAAAGCTAATTCCAACCCAAGTCATAAGGTCATGAAGTTTAATAATCACAAAATTATCAATAAAAAACACTCAAAACTTGAAATAAATCATTGTATAAATATACTTACCATCAAAATATTAAATTCCTTACACTCTTAAGGCAAATTCACAAACAGAAGTCTCTTGCAGAAACAAGGCCCAAAAGTCACTGCAAAATTTGTATAATGTATATCATCAACCCAACCCTTCCCCTGCACATGTATGATCCATTCTTTCAGTGCATGAATATCTGTTCTAGCTTTCTCATGCTGTGAAAAATTATCATTGGAGGCAACAAATCACCTGAAGTGGAAACTGAAAGGACTAAAATCATATTTTTAAAAAAAATCTGCACCACTCGTGCTAATTCTCCATTTTTAACCCCATCTTACTGACACTCCATTCTGGAATGAGATCACAGTACACTGGAATTTCATCCATCTTAATGATCATTATGTCACCAAAATCATCTTCTTTTCTGGCCTTCATGAATTCATCAAATGATTTTCTCCAAATCTTCTGGGCAATGCTGGGTCATCAATGTCTGTGCATGAAGCACTATATTGTGTCACTTTAAAAATTGTTCCATTGTTTCAAACTATTTTCAAAATTCCCATCAATACCCATGGAAAGGAACCAAAGTTAGCTTACCTATGTTGGCTGACTTCGTATATAAGAAAAAGCAAATCTGCACATTTGAAAGAATCCAAAGTTGGCGTCCAAGGTTGGCTTGTTTTGTAATAAAATAACCTTTGTATCTGATATCCTTTAAAAAAAGTTGGCACACTTAAAAGTGTCCAAAGTCAACTTCTGAGTTAGGCATGCTTTGTAATAAAAATAACCTTTGTATCTGATATCCTATCAGTTAAGTTCAAACAGGGAGTTTATTGCTTGCTGTCAATTGTGTTTATTCACCACCCAGACTTCTATTTGCTAGTCATAATTAATACAAAAGGGCATTAATATCTGTGGGTAAATAGTATACACAGCAATAACTCTGCTTTAATAATAATTTTTGTAACCCATGCTAAGGAAAATATTGTCATTTGCACTCAAGAATGTATTTGCGAGATAGTCATATAGTTAACCTGGATAAAATATAATCTTGGTTATTTTGCACCTAACACCGTGTCATGCATGAATGGCAGATGCCTTCAAGCAATTTGTCGATTATTTTCCTTTCGTTCATGATTTTTTTTGGATCCAGTTTTCAGTTGGATAACATATTCAAACCTTTGAGTACAACCAAACATGATTTATTTCTCTACGTTCACTTCAATGAACAATGTGTGGTGTGCTATCTGACATAAGCGATACACACCACAATAAGGATGCCTACTCTGCATATACGGATTTTGTGGATATATTTTTTTCTTTAATGATCATGATGAAAAAAAGAGGAATAAAGGATAACAGCACAAGGTTAGTTTCTTTCATTTTATTATCAAATAAGTGTTGTGTTTAATTTATTGCCACATGCAGTGGATGGTTGGGGGTGCAAATTCAACACAAATTTATTTTGTTTCTTAAGTCTTGGAACATAAGACCAAGTTAAAAAAAGTTTCAACATAAGTTTTGGGACAGGAAAAAAATTATTTATTTTATTGTGTCCCAATATATATGGTAAATATGGTAGTCTCATTCAATAATATATTTGCATGACTCAAACAGATGTACATCAAGCAAAAGTTTAATGAAGACCTATGCAAATGACTGTAATGCCCATAACAAGGGTTAGCAATAAAAAAGTAAAGTTGCTGATTGGTTGCCAGAGTATTTTCATTCAAATATTCATTAGAGTACTATTCACTTCAGTGCACATGCTTGAAATGAATGAGATTGATCACCTAAAATGGCATGTACAACAATACCCACTGTTTATGTGGATTGATTAATGCCTTATGAAAAACTCTCCCAAAGGTTTTACTGCCAAATATTTTAATTTCTATATGTATTTTTTGACTTGGTATATGGAACATGAACAGGAAGAACAGGTTGTCACAACAACATGAAAATCTTGCACGTTTTGAAACTGTGATACGAAAGATAAGTGACACCTATAGTATCAGTAATAATCAGTTAGAAAGAGCTTTAATACGAGTCTAGGCTGCTTGGCACAGATATAAAATTTTCTTGCCTTGCTACTATGCAAAATAAATTACCCAAACTCATGTACTGAAATAATCCCTTGAGACCGTTTACAGCAAATATATCCCAATTAGATGAATACTAAGAATAAATGGGATTGTTTTTAAATCTGTTTACATAAGAAACCCCAAAGTCAAAGTAATATATGTGATTCTTTAAAGCTGGTACATGTCCAATTAAGCAAACTGTTCCAGACATTGTTGTGATGTACTGTGTCAATGAGTCTGGCTTTGTGTCCATATTTTCAATAAAATTCACAATAATCGTGGTTCTCATCCATAAAAATAAAAGTTTCAGAATGTTTATTAGCTCAGTTTGCAGTAAAATAATATAGTCTGGACAATGTACAGGGGTTGGAAATATGTAATCCTGGTAGGTGTCTTCAGATCCATTAGGTGGCGTTATAGTCAGTCCTCCATTGCTATGCCTAATCATGTTCTCAAAAACAACGTTAAAGTTTGGGTCAATCTCTAAAATGTAAAGATGTATTCATGAAAACAATCTAATGCAAGCAAAATTTATGCCGTTTTGTAAGAATTCGTAAATTTTCTTAAAATGCACGAGGGACGAGAGGTAGGGTTCGATAGTGGGTCTTACATAAAGCTAATTATATATCGCATTTAGGGGATTTTTCTATCTTTGTGGTTTATTACATGTCAAGCAAAAGAAAGAAGAAGAAAAAAAAAAAACGAAAAAAAAAACGCTCTTCACAGACGTATGTCAACGTGAATTTGCTGCACGACAAACATGCTTTCGGAAGTCTACCTCTCATTCGAACTTACAGCTTCATCTTTATCGAACTTAGCAAGACGGAAAATTTCTGCCTTGATTTTTGTTGTTCCATTTTCTCTTAAAATCTTTGTCAACAGTTCAATTATTTCTCTAACTTGTGCCATTGAGGAAAATCAACTTATCAAGTTTAATAAACCATATTTGACTTGTTTATTCCGAAACTTTTTGTCTGCTAACTGAACGTGATACAAACCATTTTACTTTAATATTTAGAGAATGTGTTATTTATTTTGCATGAAATACATAAACAATATACCAACTATAAGTAAATGATTTAAAAACCTTAAATGTGCAGTAAATGGTTTGGGTTTGATTTATAACCCCTTTTTCTTTTATACCTGAATTTTTTTCTTTATAAAATAAGTAAGCAGTACATTATGCTGATGGGTTTTCGTCCTGATTTTGGTAGTATACATATGAAGTTAAGAATATAGCCTTTTGGGGACCACAGGTGCCCGACGTGAGGTTGATGTTGAAAAAAAAAAAAAGCAATAATCTGAGGGAAAAAAAATAATACCGAGTGACAAATTTGCCTCAGGTTACACCCATGACCCGTTCTGACATAGGACCCTGTCATACTATAAAAGAGACAGGGTGACCTGAGGGTCCTATGTCTGAACGTAATCTGAGGCAATTTTGTCACTCGGTATGATGCTTTTTCCTTCAGATTATTGTTTTTATTTTTCAACGTCAAGCTCGCGTCGAGCGCCTGTGTTTGGGAAGTTTTTTGATGACACGCGTTTGAAATTTATTTTTTACCAACAGTGTTGTAAATTATGATTACTCCCCACCAAATATCTATCTATCTATCTATCTATCTATCTATATATATATATATATATATATATATATATATATATATGATTCGGCCCAAATTACAGGCTGTTTTGGCCCAAATGTCTGGCTGATTCGGACAATGTGAAATGTTAGAAAAACAATGGTGCACACATACCTGATCTATTTTAGTATTTATTGCTGTTTTTGCAAACATAGTGAGAGAATATAAAAGGTTGATATTTAGCTTTTAAATTTACATTGGATAGTAATTAGCAAATTTCTAGCGAAAATGAGAACAAAACATGAGCTTTGGCATTTAGAATTTTTAACCAAAATTATATTCCATTCCAGTGTTCAATAAAGTAAATATAAAGTTAATCTTTCATAAATCAGTCCAATATCAACACTATCAAATAGTAATGCCTATATAAAGTGACCCAATGTATTTATTGATTTCTCAGGCCAGCCGTACTTTCTTTGCATTATGTTTAAAAAAAGACCATTTTATATAAAGAGTTATTGATGAGTAAAATGATGGTATAATGTACTTTGCTATTATTAAATTTTTATATTCTGTTATTGTTGAATTATTTTTTTGAGTAAAATCTTGAACCAGTATGCCAACTTACTTTCATTTTTACCTTGAAACATTTGAAAATATTTAATTTAAAGCACATATTAAAGCCATTTAAATATCAATTTCTGAATATATATTTTCGTTTATTAATACATATATTATCCAATAACACTTCAATGTAATCAATGATCATAAAGTTATTTCAAGTCAGCATTATATCTTGTATTATAAAATGGTACTAATTCATTGAATTGGCAAATGACATCAAAAGTGCTTTTGTAGTAGTACTGGGGAATGCTGGTAGTGGTTGTATAAAGAATAATCACAAAACTTTTGATTTCAATATTTTCATGCACTGTTTTATTTTGTGTCCTTGCCACAAACTGCCCAAACTTCTGACATGACTTATAACACAAAATCTTTGTCTAGTAAGGCCGAATGAATATGAGGTGAGTTTCAGTAACTCTATCGAGAGAAATATAACATCACCCGTATCAAAATTTAAAATTGTAGTGCAATTTTATCATGAGCCACAGAAACTCCAATGCCATACCAGACAAACAATAATGATTGTTAATAATTGTAATATCAAGTTCCATACACTTTACCATAATGTGCTACACACAATATGAACTGAGCTTTGTTAGTTTTAAAACAATATGTAACAAGTTACCGTATATCCTTTAAGTAACACCTAGAAAGTCAGAATAACACTCAAACACACTCATAATACTCATCTGTGGCACCATCAGACAAAAATCGGGTATAAAGCAGACATATGAGACTCGTAGCTATGCATAACAAAGGAAACAAGTCAATTCTCATATTGGAAATAAAATAATCAGAAACACCCTATAAGTAAATTAATGAGAATAACATGGTTAATCTGGACACCTCAAGTGTAACCAATGGTTGCAACCTATCCTCTTAACACAATAAGCCCTTAGCTACATGCAAAACTACCAATAAGAACTGACAGTGTAGCAAATTGAACAAACATGTGATTCAAATCCTAAGTCAGTATGGCATATTCATGTTACTGATATATGTGTAGTGTGTGTGTGTGTGTGTATATATATATCACTGTGTCCTATTGTCATAAATACACTGGTAATCCACCTAGATGATTATAATTATCAAGAAAACAAACTACAGAGTACATGTTGTAGGAAAATTAAAATTGAAACCTAAAATTATGAAATGGCACAAAGGTTATATACATTTAATAAAATATGAAGAGTGTTTTGTTTTTCCTTTTAAAAACCCCTTAATTTTAAAGGATTTAAAAAGTAAAAGGAAAAATATTAATCTCGGATATCTGATAAGTAACAATCTCTATGGGTATCATAATATAAGGGAAGTAACTTGAGATGACTTTCCACTTATATGTGAGGATTATTTCCCTTAAGCTAAAAAAGGGTCCATTTTTTAAAAGAATTGTCATAGGAAATAGCAATGTTTGTAATTCCATTCCAACAAATAAGTATATTAGAGAAAAAATATCATTGTTGAACAGTAATATTTTAAAACAATTAAACATCTCCATACATAGCATAACTACAATATTACCGGTATGAATACAGTAGGACAAAAAGAAAAAAAAAAGAAGAAAGAAAGAATAGGGAAAAAAAAAAATCAATATTGAATTAATCTGCCCATTATTAAATACATTGTACATTTTGTAGAGCCCTTCCAAAATGTGGGAGAGATGATACAATGGTATCCTGAAGAATTATTTACAAACTGTCAAGTTTTGTGACTTGCTTATGGTCCCTCAAGTTGTAAATTGAGGTTATAACGCTATGCAATAAAAAATAAAAGACCAGTGTTAAAAAAATGTAATTCACTAAATTAATAAATGCTATACCAATATCTTGACAAAATCTGCATATGAAATCATAACTACTTGATTTCATATCAGCCTAACCAAAATAAATGCATACATTGCTGTGTCTATGCAAACCTCTGACATTATCAGAGCTATATTATAAAGAATAGAGCAGTACAGGACATGCATACAAAATGGTTTGGCATTACATATTTACATGAAATGTAATGCAAATATGACTGACACTGTGTAAGTCCAAACATTATTAGACCTAACTGGTGTAATAGTTCTTATCAACAACAACTACATGATATGCTCCATCACAATTATCACTGCCATCTTGTGCTGAAAAATGGTGTTAAACCCTATAACAACAACAACCATCACAATTAAAACAAATCATACGATTAGTTCGGCATGAAGACTGCCTTGATTCATGTGCATGTTGAAATTTGGCTGTAGAATCCAGTGATAGCACTTTCTGTTCTGTTTGGTATATATTTGTAATTCTCTCTCTCTCTTTCTCTCTCTCTCTCTCTCTCTCTCTCTCTCTCTCTCTGCAAAGAAAGATGTGTATGATACATTTCAAGTTTCCACAGAGATAACACCACCATATGATTATTATTTTTTCTTTATTTTAATTATTACCAGTTCTACATGATTAACATCATATAGACATATGTTATTTTATTGAATTAAATTTTAAATGTAACAGGACCCCAGTTAATTTTTTAGTATATATGTGTTATTTAGGACTAGTAATATAGAGTAAAATGTACCGGATAAAGATTAATTCTAAATAAATTTAATGGGAGCATGGACATACTCAGACCAATATGTATAGACAAATTTGTTTTTACTGCATGAGCCCTGATCTCAGGTTAATTGTCAGTGTTAGTAATTGTATTATTTCTCAATAAAATAAACTTTAAATTTGCACAAACATGAATAAGCTGCTTTAAAATATTTCACTACTAAATTGCAATATAAATAGTCTTACCTTATTTCATTTCACATACAATTGGGGTTTCATTTTGTGTACAATTGGGGGCTTTTGTTTCTTTAAATGCATATTTGAACTGCTCAACATACCTGGAAAATATTGAGAAATATAATATTTTAAACAAATGTAAAATGTCACATTTTAAATCCCAGACCAGGTTAATAACATTTCACATGGTCCAAATCAGCCTAGCATTTAGTCTGAATCGGCTTGTAATCTGGGCCGAATCAGCCAGTAATTTGAGTTGAATAAATCTTGTCCCAATCAGTCAGGGTCCCAATCAGCCTGTTACCTCCACGGCGGTATTGTAGTTCTTAAAATTAGCGATCAGCAAAGGTTAATAAAGACACTTACAATTTATATTATGTATTTCTATTTGTTGTTCTATGCTCTATATTCAAATCTATTTAATTTCCATTTTAAATCAGATAATTGTGGGGAATAGATCAATAAACAGATGCCATGTAGATTCCAGGTTATGCAAGGGGAGTTACTTTTATATTGCAGTAAAACCAAAAAAATAACTGTACAATGACATATACTTATCCTAATGTTGAGAATTTTACGTATATGCTGCACAAAGTGTAAATCAACTTGAAAAATTGATGCTACTTCCATGGCACTCGTTCTGTCACCTGTACCCTCCAACTACAGAAACTTATCTGAGAGAATTCAAGAATATATCTGTAACCGCCTGTGATGGAATAGTAGTAGTGCCAGGATTCTCGCTGAGACTGGCCCACCAACATGAGCGTGAAAGTACATGTTGACCACAAACTGTTTAAACAACTCCAGGTGTTCTTACAGAAAGCAATAAATCATTTACAACAATGTTTTAAAGTCAACGCCTGTCAGTTCCAAAAGCCACCAGAAAACAAGCACATTAACATGCATCACATTACATGCTACCTTAGAATTGATCTCTTGATTCTTGACAAATACAGTAATTATGTGATCTGACTCTTGCATAACATCTTTTGAACAAAACTGGTTAACCGATCTCTTACAGTGCTATCAATTTTATTCTGATTGAGAACATGGGGTACAGCCATTTTTGCAAACAGTGATATTCATGGGTACATTTTTAAAATAGTGTACTCACCAGTAATCCCAATATTTTCCCGAAATCAACTGTGATGTAGAACTAGTAATTTGGTCATGTAGTTTATATAGGAAAAATACATGATAGGTAACGCTATGCAGAAAAACCCTGAAGACTTCTGAGTACTGCAATACCAAAGAACCTACAATATCATAGGAAGCTACCTTACTTTGTATATAATAAAGTGAAACAAAAGTCTTATAGAAAAATGCAGGGTACGATAGAAAACAAAACTGTTAACACTGTCTATATAAGTGTGTCACAATCCATGTTGGATTAAAGAACATTCAAAAGATTTATTAAGTTATTTCTAGTTCTTTATCCATGCTATGATAAGCATATTTTATTGAAACTTTGCAAAGATTGTTATTTCGCAACAAATCTTTATCAAAATTTTAATTAAGAGGTTTTCAGCTCAGTACATTATATGTGATTTTGATGGAGGCTTGAAAATGGAATTGATATTGACTTCACTGGTTCTTGTAGTGATAGACTTCATTTTTGGTATTATGATACAGTTCAAGGCTCTGATGCATTAAAAAAGAGAAAAGAATAAAAACACCATGACACAAAGCTATACAAAAGAACACACCTGATTTCCATCATTAAGGAAAATAAGCATTCTCTTCAATAATAATATCTAATTACAAATTATGATGCATGATCAAAGTTCCTGTGCATGGAATGTCAGAATGTTTTCACACGGAAACTGCTTCATACAGTATCAAGTCTATTCAAGCAAAACAGAAGAAACACCACGATGTGAAGAAAATAAGAGAGATCTTTCATGGTTGGCAACAAAATGTTATTACACAATTCAAGGAAAGCTTGAGGGGGTATGGCTAATTGGATTAGGACCATTTACAATAACCTCGATAAGAAACAAAGGAACATTCACTTTGCAAGGTATAAGGACCTCAATAAATGGGAATAAGTTGAAATTATACAGATAGCAGCAGAGAGGGTGAACCCTACAACTTTTTGCTCAAGTCTGTGAGCAAAAATAAAGGTTCCTACAGAGGCTGAAAAAACAAGGTCAATAATGTTAAACTGAAGCCTTTAACCGAACATATTTCCATACGGTTGAGAACAGACAATAAATCGTCTGGGTTAGCTCATTTTTGTTATTCCATCGTTGACGTATTTTTTTCAAATTTTTATGCAACTCGTTTACTCGCCGGGTCAATCAATTTTTGTCGTTCACCCTCTCTGCTGCTATAATTAACCAAAGATTTTATCCAGACCTATACGATACCTAGATCTTGGGTCATGTAAATTTATTGTTATAAATCCGAACGGAACAGCTTGTGCTTTTGAAAAGAAGTTTTTAAACTTAATCATGTCCATACCCCCTGAACACCAGGTAAAATAAATATTTTGTAAGGTATAATTATCTACTCCATTAAACACGACTAAAATATTGCAGTTATCTCTGATCACTTTAGGTATTTGTGTATATCGCTGAGTAACATAAACCACGTCAGTATTTTTATGTCTACCTCGAGAAAATATTCTAGCTGGATTTGATTGTTTGTCCAGCATCACATCATCATATACTACGAGATTATTAATAAATCCATCTAGGTCATTTACAGATGGAGCTTCATCAATATCGGTGATAAAATCAATAATATCGTCTCCGTCTTCGTCCAATAATTTTGCATTTTTATTAAAATCTTTAAGTACTTCATAACATCATTGATCATCTACAGATGGTGCTACTAAATATAATTTATCCCACTTCAGCCATCTCATTATTAGATTAAGTAATAATTGTGTTTTGCCTGATCCAGATGGGCCTATTATAATCATTCTGATAGAATTCGGTAGTGCTGGATGGTGCTTTACTGGTTCTTGTTTTCGTGTCGCAGAAAAGTCAATTATATTGATATAATAAATAACATGAGTTTATATTGCGTTCGATGCAGAGCACCTACCCATACCACTGGATTAACAACAATAACAACAAAAAATAAAAGACGTGCAATCACAGGTAAATGTGTAGAATGTGGCACAAAAAAATATAAATTTATCTCCCACTTGACTAATATCAATGGTGGTGGAGATATCGCTGCTTCGTTAGGGAAATTACCAGGAGTTCCATGGGCTAAATATCTGGGGGAAAAACACTTACCAGGATATAATTATTGTGGTCCTGGAACTTGACTTGATATCCGACTTGATGATCAAGATCAACCAAGACCAGGAGAGTATCCAATAAATAAGATTGATCAAGCGTGTCATGTTCATGATGTTGCGTATAAAAGTAAAGATTTACAACAAAGGCATCTCGCAGATGTAAAATTGATTCATGCATTAAATTCTATACCTAATAAATCTGTTAGAGAAAAACTCGCTAGTTTTCTAGTAAAAACTGCCATGAAAGGTAAAATAATGCTAGGGGCTGGTAATTAATTATATAACTATTATAATGGAGTCTGTTTATTATAGCCCAAGAGGATATTGGAGAGGCAGATCAGCGATTACTAAACTTGCTGAAGCAGCAAAAGTCTCACGTTCTGTTGCTGCAGCGTGGTTAGCACGACAGGCAATATGGCAAATTTATCTACCACCACCTAAAAAAATTCAGTATGCACATTTTGATGTCAGCACCCCTAATGAAGTTCATCAAGCAGATACTTTATTTTTACCACACGATACTATTAAAATTGGTAGACGTCAATCACGCACATACAAATATGCATTGACTGTCGTTGATGTTGCAAGTAGATATAAAGAAGCAGAACCACTATCAACAAAGACAGCATCTGAAGTTGCATCTGCGTTTGAACGAATTTATCAGCGTGGTGGTCTACGATGGCCACAATTATTACAAGTTGATCCTGGTAAAGAATTTCTTGGTGCAGTATTATCGTTGATGAATAAACATAACGTTAAAATCAGACGAGGACACACTGAAATTCAACATGATCAGGCAATCGTTGAACAATTTAATCGAACACTTGCTGAGCGGTTATTTTGATATCAGTATGCAAGGGAAATATCCACTGACTTTAAGTCCGGGGAGAGATCTCATGAATGGGTTGCAAGGTTACCAAGTGTGATAGCTGCGTTAAATAATGAAATTACTGTGCAACTTCCATGAAACCTTCTAATGCAATTACAAAAAAATATATACCAATACACCGACGTGAATCTTCCTCTCAACCAGTATTAGGTAATGTAACTGTAAGATATTTATATGAACCTGGTGAACTTGAAGGTGGTAAAAAAAGAGCAACTGATCCTATTTGGAGTGTGACTACACATGCAATTTCTAGCGTGGTAAGATCCACTGGTAGACCTGCAATCTACAGACTAGATTCAACCGCCCCTCAACGTGGATTTGTACGTGAACAATTACAAGTAATTCCTAAAGACACACAATTACCACCACCTTCACTTATGTAAACTAGCACCTTTGCGTCGATTGCATTCAAGACAGGTCAGCATCACATTATCACGTGTATGACCAAGATCACTATTAATTCTGTCTACGGTAAATTGTCTTGGATTATTATTCGAATATTGCCATAACATATTACAGTTACAGCTTGCACAATGATTATTCTGTAGTTGTTTTAGTGTTATAATAAATTCAGTATCGATATCAAAGTCACGCTTATTTTTTTTGTCACATTGCTTATAGCTCGATAATTTTTTTTTGATGACGACAAAGTCGCTGGTGATTTCTTCAGTTATCACGTAATCTATGATAACCCTATGTAGTTGATATATTCTTCTGACTCGAGATACT
>JAECUM010015420.1:0-75311 GCA_016617855.1 Megalonaias nervosa
GCTAATCGTTCTGTTTCAAAAATATTTTCCCAACATCGTATTTCCCCAAACAACACATTATCAATGACGTCTCACATACTTACAAGTGGAGGAGGTACACACTATAACTCAGACATCCGGATTGGCACAATATTTTTCATTGCTGCTTTAGTTGAACGTCAATCTGTTAGAAATGCTATTTTTTCATATGTGTTATCTTTACAACATTTAGCTATTTAAATTTTAGTTCTAAATGATGTTCTGAAACCTTTGAAACTTTATACCAAGCTTCTAATTATTATTATAGATTAAAATTTCTGATGCACTGTTGCAAAGCATACGACCAAATCTTGACACACAAAAGGGAATATTTTTCAATAATGGATTCCACTGCAAGAGTTCATTCTGTTATCTGCATGTAATTCGTTCTATTTTAAAAGTTATTATCAGATAATATTTGGTTCATTTGCAAGATCTCCAAAATACTATTAAGGTTAGCATCAAGTATTTCCATTTTCAGCGTTGCCGTAAATAATTAATGTGTAAATGTCAAAATATAATGTAGTTTAATTAAAATAAATGATTATACATGCAGGGTAGATAGATAGATTTCCTGCCTTTTTGTTTCGTTTTATTTATTTATTATTAGTAGTAACAGTAGAAGTAGCTGTAGTAGTAGTAGTAGTAGTAGTAATATACAACTTCACAAGGTGGACATTAAAGTACTAATAGAAAGTAAGGGTTCTATCTCAGCAAGGTTTCTAGACCCCTCCAAAACCCTCTACGTTAACATTTTGTCAGCTCAAAATAATGACTGTCATATATTCTGACAAAATATGTTTTGTCGGGTCTCTGATCAAAAAACACTTGTTTATATATACTACTATAACCGTTATGTTGAATAATAATAAAAATAAACAGTAGCGATGATGATCAGTCTACCATTCCACGGGGTCCCTTCATTGCCAGTAAAGCTCATGACGTCTTTGTTTTTTAGGTCTTTTTGTTGATGATCCTAGTTTTTTGTAAAGGCCTTTCTTTTGGTCCTCAGGCACTTTATGATACTTTTTCTTTTGGCGACATTCTTTCTGAACGTGTGAGGAAACCCTTCAGTGAGGTCACAAGGTCAAGGAGCTCACATCACCCTACTGTTTATTTTTGAGGGGCTCCAATTAGGTTTTTCAATTTCATGCACACTCCTCAATATCAAACCCCGGGGAGAGTGCAAAACAGCACCCACCACGTTATTTGACATGGTGAGAAGTGTACATGAAATCCCTTGGGGAAGCCCCCCACTTTACTATTAGAAAAATCTGGCATCCTAACTCCCCCATCGACAATATGTCGGTCACGGTTTTGAACTCAAGACCTCGAGTACGAGAATTCAACACTCTACGCTTGCGCTACAGACTTTTACTTATAAATATACGCTTCACAAATTATTAAAAAGTTATCTAACGAGAAATTCCTGCAACTGATTAGTATATATTTCTACATTAATCTGATTCTAGAATAAATCGCGAAATCTACGATCTTACAAATTTCTGCCCGGTTAAAATACATTGCAGTCTCAACACACTAAAATGCATAAAATTACAGACATGGCTCATATATACTCGGTATATGAACCATATGTACAGATTTGTAACAATGGTGCGTGGATCGATGTAACGGCTTATAAATTACTCTAGCTCGCAGACAAGGTTATTTCTGCTTGCAGTCTGCATAAATATAAAACGATCGATAATGACTAGTTTGTCAAAAATTAATGTCGCAATATCATACACCCTCCCCCGGCTTATATGGTGGAATATTTATTTGTCAATTCTGAAATTTCTAATTATATAATGATTGTATACTTTCCTCACAGACGATGGAACAGTTATTTATTCATTCTGAGGGTTTCTACTATCGATGTTGAATTTATTGTTGTGTAACATTACGCAATTAAACGGGAGATAACTGTTTGATTATTCCACGAATTATCTCCATTTAAAATACAAGGAAGATAGAGTTATCACCTTTTAAAAATTTCATTCCCTATCCTTAAAACATCAACAGTAGCTATCAGAAATAATTCACTATCGTGTTTATATAAATAAAATTAAATTTTTCCGCTTACTTTTCGATGACATTCAAATCATTCTTTCATTGCTATCCTGGTGAGAACATACTTGCCATCCTATACAAAACCTTCGACCTGTTTAGGTCAATATTTATTTTCGTGCATTTTTCTTGACTGATCGATCATGAAGATTATCATATTTCAGCATAAGCTCATCTCTCAACTTTCAAGATAATCAAAATATTTGCTGTTATCTGATTTAATAAGTGAGAGTTTCATTCTATCAAATTTACTAAAACAAATACCTGAAATGTCATCATTAAATTCAAATGATAATTGCTGGCCATTAACCATTAATTTTCAAATTTGGCTACTTACTCCATCGGATAATGTTAAATTTTCGAACATTATTTCTAAAGTTTAGACAAAATTAATTAAAGATGATATTAAATATATCACCCCTGCTGCTGACATTGTGCCCAAAAGCTAATGTGTTTACGCCATCAACACAATATCTCTTATCATCAAAATTACTTAGTCCACGTTTTATAATTGTATCTGTTTCAAGTTTGTGATAATTTGTTCTGCTAATATTTGTTTTGATAACAATAGTGCAAGTGTTTAGCGTTGCTTTAAAATCATCAAATTTCATACACTTTTTTCCATATCCGCGAGGAATACCTTTTGCTTTTCTTGTAAGTTTATCGGCAGCTAAAATTACGCGTATATTTTACTTCTTAGGCCAACAAATTCCATAACTGGCGCAAACATAAATTGATCTTCCATCTTGCCGATGACTTTTTCATTTGCATCATCATAAAATCCACTACTTTCTGGATAATTCGATAGATCAAATAAATTGTTATTGTTACAAATGTCTTGATAAACATCCTCACATTTTATATTATAAACAAGTGAATCCGTGTCAGTAAATAGAAACTCCGAGCTTGGCCACTGCTTTTTCGTAAAATTATAGTGAAAGTCGTACATTAGCCAACACGGCATAACTATATAAATTACTAGTGTCCAGATAAATAATATAATTGGACGGTAAATTATCGTAATTTTTTAAGTATTTATTATTAGCTACCGCATATTTTTTTAGTTATAACGCTAATTCCGCCTCGAATTCCTTTTTCAATAAAATTAAACATATCAACATCAGTTAAGAGATCCAATTCTATTCTGCTTGTTTGTTGCAGAGCATCCCATGACAATCCATGCTCAGAATAATACCAACACGGGTCTAATCCATAATTTTCATGACTAACTTTACGAAAGCTCTCGAAAACATCTGCTAGTAATAAAAATATAAATCTTGGTAATCACTAAGTGTCCTGCAACCAAATTTATTCCATATTTATTGTGCATATTTATACTCGTTATCTGTAATATTTTCATTTGTTAACTGAGAGTAAAATTTATCTTTGTTAGGAAGATAAGTTTCATCAAATCTGTTCCAGTCGTCGAGACACTCATACGAAAAGACACCTTTTTTTTTTGTCAGAGAGATGTAGTCTCCACCAAAGCAACTTTTTAAATTATTGAAATTGCTACAACCTTTTACAAGCTCATCCAATCGCGCTGCCATAAACTGCAGACTGTTGATGAAACGTAATTTGCCAAGCGTAACTGACATATATTTTTTTCAAAATTGTTTGGAATACATTTTATTATATTGTGTAATTTTAGTTTAGATTTAATTTCCTCATCGCCAAATACTTCGAGGATGATATGACTATCATAACCACGAAAATTATTTAAAACGACCGGAATAAAATCTGGCGCAAGAAATTTCTAATTACAATTGTCATGTGCCGCTCCGCGATATTGGCCAGTTAGATGACAGTGATCGCGCACTTTATTGCCTGACCTTTGCTCAGGCAGTGGTTTCTCGCAGATATGACAATTGCCTCATCAAAATCAAGTTGTTGTTTGGATGTTACTTTTATTAGAGCTGTTTTAGACAATCTGTTTAAAATTTTATTAACATCGTCTATTAAATTTTTTAGTAACCACACGGCAGAATTTTTACCTCTGTACAATTTTATTGGACTTGAAAAATTTTCGTTAGCGCAACAAACTACTTTATAAGCTGCTCCACAGGAAACATGTTGTTGTATTTTTCTGGTGCTTGATTTATTTGGATCATTTTCTGCGCCTGCCACAGGAACAAGTAGACACTCGAAATCAGCATCAATAACAAAAGGAATATTTAATTTATGATTATAATTTTTTAAATTTTAATACTTTTTCTTTATCTCCTGGCATTGCTATTTTTTGAACATTAATATAGTATTTAAGATGATCTTGCAGTTTTTCATCTTTAGAAAAACCTTATAAACAACGGTAGCAGAAATATTTCTTATTTTTATCTTTATTATATTGTCTGCCAACTAGGCCGTTAATGTTTTTCATCCAAATGTAATGATTCTTATAAAACAGCGAGTTTATTGTCGATTGCGAAGCTTTTTCTGAAATATACCTTGGATAAATATTTTCACGCTCATCAAGACCAAACATGTTAACTGAAATATTATTTTGTTTTTCAAACTTTGGTATTTGATTTTCTGCAACTGGAAAGTAAATGCCATTAAAATTTAATTTTGATGAGTGACTAACATACTTGTCAACGCGATCAGCATTTTTTTTCTGCTGGAAACATCACAGAAAGAATAGCCCACTGGAAACATCTGTTATCAAAGTTCTTTACGTTTATACGGCATTTTTTATTTTTAATTGTTTGAGGGAGATCAACATAAGAACTACCACGAAGTACGGTATATTTCATTGTGTGAAATAAAACTTTTTTTTATCATTTCAAATTTCTAACCTGATCCTGATACAGTAAATTCCTTCAATTTCATCAGCGACTGAGGAAATATTTGTTCCGAATAATATTTGTCGTGATTTAGCCGTTAAATATGCTTCGGCAATCTCGCTGATGAAATCTGCATTTTCAAGTTTATCTTTTAGATGTGCATGCAACTTTGATAAAATAACATGATACTCTACTATTAGCTTGATACTTCTATGATCTGCAAGTTCTCGGGTTACAATCGGATACAGAAGATGAAACAAATTTGTAGAGTCAAAATTTGCTAAAATATTTTGATTATCAAACCGATAGCTGTTGTCAAATCCTGTAACAGCGGTGGCTATTTTTGTAGGTTCTCCTATAAGGCTCTTTTTGTTTATATCTCGCAATTTCAGCATTATATTTATATAACATTTTATATATTTAATTGGAGAATTTGAATTTTCAATTAAAGATATAAAATGCTTATGGTATAATGAAACAAAATCTTACAAGTGCAAGCGAGCAAGAATACTATTATGTTCATCCCAAGTATAACTTATACGCGGGAAATATGTTAAGTTCAGTGATTCACGTCAAATACGGACAACCGTTTGGTAAAGCAACACCAGCTGGTTGTATGATTAGCGTCAAAGGTGATAATGCTGAGAGAGTTGAAATACTAAGGAAAGATTTTATTTACACATCGTTTTGTGATGACATTCCAGAAGGGCAGCGAATATATCATGTCAACGGCGCAGTTACTGATGATAACATTGAAATCATGTCTTTAGAAGATGAATTTCATCCGCATCCCGTGTTCGATTTTTACGAAGCAAATGATAATGGAATTATTCGAGAAAGAAAAACGAAAATAGTTGTTGGTTTTATGAACAAGAGTGGATATCTCATGGTAACTGTTAGAGGAACAAAAACAGATTTTGTTAATTATTATAGCCATAGTTTTGGTTACGAAATGTTTAACGGATATATACCTAACTGTTTAGCAATAGATCACGTCAACGGTATTAAAACAGATAATCGTCTAGAAAACCTCGAACTTGTCACTCAGCAAGAATATAGCAGACGAGGACGAGGTTGCTATGGGTTAAATTTTAGATGTCCGGTAAAACCTGTCATTGCGGTAAATCTGGAAACAGATGGGGAACTAAAATTTCCGTCGATAACAGCTGCAGAAAAACAGAGGATGACATTCTACTTAATAACGACGACTAACAAAACAAGATTGTAGGCGTAGTAGATAAAAAAAAATTACAGCAGACCGACAACTGGTTGATATAATGTAAGATATCATATCACAAAGAAAGTTTTGAAATTTAATTTTACAGTAGATGAAATCAGTCGTTATGGCGGCTGATAAAACACTCTTTGAACATTAGAATTCAAGACCAACAGAAAAATATAAAATTCGATTTTATATTTGTCAAGATGTTTAACCTAATGACGATTTCTGACGATCGCAGACAATATCTAATATCGTTATGTAAACCAATAAAATGTAAATCTGTCAAACGTAAGTACGAGGAAATCTATAAAAACATTATTTCATAATTTGTTTAGTTGGTATCCAACTATTAAATTTATCGCTGTATCCTCTCCATTTAACTAAACTTTTATTAGCTTTATTCCTACTAACTTTCTCAATAACAAATATATCTTGCTCAGTTTTTGTAGTTCCTGCTCGTAAAACCAACAATTACAGGCTCACCCAATAAATCCTTCAGCACGGATATGTTACAGGCATTGTCAGTAAAACTTTATCAACAACAAAATACTTCTACGCTCCAGTTTGGGGTAAATCCTTTTACAAATATTTTTTTCGTCAGAAAAATTCTAACTTTATCACGAACTTTAAATTTATGTCAGTTGTACATGTTTTCATTTGCTAATATTAGATTTTTAATTGCATCATTTGGTGACATTTTTATTGATCTGTGTTTTGTGTTATTATATTTGTCAATAACTTGTGAGAAATCGTCAATATATTTATTTGTATTTTTAGCTGTCAAATGTTTATGTATCAGCTCGCTTAGTGTACGATTAAATCTTTCGACGACGACGCTTTTTCCCTCATTTCCCGTAACATATTCTTAATGTTATTTTGTTCCAAAAATTGCTCAAATTTTTTATTAAAAAACTCCACTCTATAATCAGTCCAAATTTTATTTGGTTTTCTTTCCGTACTTGTTATTATCTGTTTTAACGCATCAGTTATCGATGTTCCTGCTTTATCCGAAACTGGTACACTAAACGCGCATTTACTAAAAACATCTACAACGTTAAAAAGACATTGTTTGTTATCGTTGATCTGAGCAAGATTTAACACATCAACTAAATCTATCGCCCAGATATCGTCAACGGCATTTGCGACAACTTGACGTCGAGGAAACCTTTTTATTTAGGTTTGTGTATTTCAGATGCAAGATCATCATACAATTCTTTTACAAGACCTAACTTATATCTTGTTCCTCTCATTCCTTGAACTAACCTTCTATCAAATCGTTCTCTCATATTTACACGTTTCATATCTTTAAGTTCATCTAGCATTACCATATCACAGCCGTGCTTATCTTGCTCATCATCACCATAACAAATATCATGACGCATTGCTATTGCATCAGCTTGATTATAAGGCTCTTGTCCTGGTAATGGATTATCGTTTTCGTCTAACTGTTTGTCCAGTGGTTTGTACGGCCCAGTGTATTTTTGGGCAGGTAATGTCCATCCTCCTTTAGGTTTCGGTAATTCTCTAATAAATTTGTGGATGTCAATACCGCTGCCAATTACCTCACGTTGATTGCATGATTGACAGTATGTAACAATTTTATCTTGTTCGATACAAAGATCTTTATTACAATTACAATTACATTTCATTTATTTTTTCATCGTGGACAAAAATATTTGTCAGTAAAAATTTATAAATCTGAAAATAATTTATACATTTTGACAAAATTGTTGCTTTTATACTAATTTTTGATCAAAAATCCTGTTTTTTAAAGGGAAAATGGTTAAAAAGTCAATAGAAAATCAGTCCGATTTTTTATTTTTTAAGGGTCCAAACCTCGAGGGATTTTATACCTGATTTTTAAAAATTTTTTATAAAAACCAAAACTTTAGTCAAAATTTCTTATTTTTGGTTGATTTTTTTTGTTGTTGCTGTTTTTGTTGACTTCGCTGATTTTTTTTTAGCAAGAGATTATAAAATGTATCAAAAAAATCTTAAAAATCAGGTATAAAATCCCTCAAGGTTTGATCCTCGAAAAATATTTACCTTCGTCAATTGATCATCTACTAAAATAACTCCAGCTCCCAACGATTTCAACGTTGAAGTTGATTTCAGAAATATACTTTTCTTTTCTACCACAAAAAGCACTAACACTTTTTAGCGTTATTTTATTATTTGTTTTGTTTTTCCGTTGTCTCATCCTTATTCTCTGTTTTAGTTCTACATTTGAGACTGTATGTTGACATATTCCTTAGTTTAGATAAAATTAACTGCAATCTCATCTTTTGCGTGATTTTAGATTTTGTCGCTTTGGCTGGCATTTTATTTTTTATTGTTACATAAAATTTGTTTGATACCATCGTCTGATACCACTTTTTTTACTTGCTACAAATACTCCACCTGACGCTGCTGCTAGTCCCAGTGATCCTAGTACAGGTAAAACTTTTGGTATTGCGCTAGCTATTATATAAAATGCTGGTCCAAACAAAATCCGCCATATTTTGACATCGCTGTTATTTGTCCAGAGATAATTAGAGAACAAAGGGTTTTCCCCGATTAAGTTTATTGCGTCAACATTACTTTAACTGCGGCGACTTTTTTGGTCTCTGGGGATATCATTAGAGAGACAGAATTATATTTGGCAAAGGCTGCTGATAATGTTTTAATTTGACGGGGCGTTAGGTATATTTCTCTGGTTGTGTATTCCGTTTTCATTTATACTTGTTTGTTAGATTAAACCTGTATAGTCATCCTTCCTTTGGTCGCATCAATTTTCAAAAATCTATCACTGACAACTAGCGCATATACATTATACTGTTCGGCTGGCAATACGCCAAGCGTCCAAGTGACTTCAATATCAACAGTCGATCCAATAACTCGTTTGGAATGTTTTGATATATCAAAATAATAAATAGGGTACAGTGATCGAAATTCCTCTACTGATATCTGAGATCCACTGTCCGTGTCCTGATATTTTTGCATCGCCTCCATAAGTTACATATACGGCCAGAGATGTTTCTGGTGGCGTCCACGGCAAAATTGCTTTCGATTGCACATTCGGGATATTGTTTAGAATTTACTCTAATAAAGATTCGTCTGACGTCTGGGTTATTAAATACGGAATTGTTCATTTCTTGATCATTACGACGTGCCTGTCGTTGAAATACAACGAACAAACGTCGAGATAATTGTTCGCTTGACGTAGTTGTAACACGCCAGGTGTAATCGATTGCGTTAGGAATCGCTGTTTGGTAAATTTTGTTTTGCTGAAAATATATCTTTTTCGTGTAAGCGGTCAATAATGATTCAAGTTCCATCGTTTAAGCTACAGACGGGGCAACTCATGGCATCCACAGCGCTAATCTTGTAATAGCAAATTGTCCTTCAGCCACACCAGCGGCGTGTTTATACAATCTAAAATAAGTGTATGTTTTATTCCGCGAAAAACTTTGTTATATTTGCGGCAAAATCCAAATAGTATACTTAGCGGAAGCATCATCGTTATTTGGCGAGATTCTGCGGCAAGTTTTTTTCGTTTGGCATATCCCTCGTTATATTCCTGTCGTAGTAACCTTGTGGCAGCTAATCTTATTGCGTATCCAATATCACCACCTGCATTACCAGCTGGATTCGCGATTCGATTACTATTATCTGGACCAGGAACACCAGCACCAGTACGAAACTCGCTTGAAACAGCTGTCCCAAATGAGTTATCTTTAAACCACATCATATTTGTGGCCACTGATCTCGAATAATCATCGCTGAACGATACGATATTTAGTATTGTACTCGCTATAGGCAAGTGCATTGAAATGTCTTCCACGGTTTGATTGGACAGTTGGTACCGTGCGCTTTAAAATAAACTCCAACCGTTATTAACAAGTGCAATTTCTGCACCAACTGCAATATCACCGACTATCGCAGTTAGTAATTGACCACGCACTACTAACACTGCCTTGTGCGGCAATAAACACATCATCGTCTCTTGTGTTAAAAGTACTGACGCCAGCTTTATTTGATTCTTTGAGTTTTCGACGAGATACTCAACGTACTCGAATTCTATCACTGTCTCGTCGGTATCATGTTCTTCGGCAAGATCGAGATAATTTTAACTGACTTTATTTACTTTACAATCGCCACACAAAATTGTGTGGCACACAAAATTACAGCAACTAAAAAGTAGCAGGCGTTATTTGTCTTGTTTTCTTTACAAGTTTGCGTATTACCTCTTCACCACGTGGTGACAATAAATTTTTGTTGTAGCTATCATAGCTCGTTCTGTTTCCACTTTTGGTGCAATATCTGATATTCCTCGTTTTATTTCCGCGTTTGAAGGTGGGCTGCCTTTAATTTTATCAGCGATTGTTTGTCTTACTGCGGTGCCAGCAGTGCTAGCGATAGCTTTACCTGCGTCAAGTGCAACTGATGCTACCTTACGCACAATTCCTGGGATATTTTCAGCTATTTTTGTAAATATATTTCCAAAATATCCACCCACAAGTTTTCTTCTATAAACGTTTTTTGTCTCATCTTTGTTATTAAATTAGATTTACAAAATTTACGCCAACGACTATGTTGTGATCGCGCGTAAGTGTAAATAGTACGTGACAATTTCATTGTTAAGATCTATTTGTCGTCCTGATTGATCTGTTAGTTGCATTGTTATGCTGGTTACTTGATTTTCAGGAGTAATCGGATAGTATATTATTTGTCGAGGTGTAATTTGTATCAGTGACCCAGGCGGAACATCTGGTGTAAAATTATAGATTGTTTGATCTTGACTTCCTAAACCTGAATAAGACCCTAATGCAATAGAGCAATTAATCAATATTGTGTTTACTTGTGTTATGTTAACTGGCAGATCTCAGTCATACGATACACTTTGTTCTGCAACACTGCCGTATTGTTGGTTGTTAAAACCTAATAATGATGCGATACTAGTCGCTGGTGAAAAATCGATTATCAAATTATTTTTTTATGTGATTCTGGCTCGTAGTTTATTATAGTTTAGAGTTAATTCAAAACTGTCTGCGGCAGTATATTTTGTTATCAGCTCTCTTATCTTTTTATTGAGATCAGTTACATTATACGCCCCCTGTGGTATTCTAACTGACACCCAAGCACCAGAATTCGTTGTTGACATTTGTTTTTACATTTGCCATAGAATGCCATACTGTGGCAGAAATTAATCCGATTTCGTACAGTTTACCAAGATCTAGTATTATCGGCGGATTATAGTGGACAGAAAAGTTTGCACTGTCACTTGTTGTTTGTGACGAGTCGAGTAATAATGTTGTTGACATTTATATTAAAATTTTTAGATAAGACCGCTATGTGAAATTTCATGCTCGTCTGATGTTAGTAATCCGCTCGATCTAAGATGATCCAGTATATCAATAATTTTGTTGTAGATTTCAGTGCTTTTATTACCTGCTTCTTCTGATGATATTAATAATATAAGTCTGTCAACTAGTTCAGCGTTTGATGTAAAAAACGTTTATACCTTTTCCAGCTTTCTCCTCTTTTAGTCTTTTATCTCGTTCGCTCTCATACTTATCGAACAGTCTATAGAAATTCCAACCTTTACCATAATCTTCGTTTCTAGTTCTGTACTGATTTGCTCTTTTAAATATCATTTCAGCTATAACTCCGTCTCTCATTTCATCCACCATAGATAACATTTCTCTATTTGTCCCAGCTTCTTTACGCGCTTCTTCAGTTTTAAAAGAATCATTAATTTTATTGTTTAAAATTATTTGTAGTTCTTGTAATAATCATCAGTCCATTTTCGAATGTTATTAAGATAGTTAAGTTTGTCTTTTATCAGATATTTTTTAATAAATTCGATAAATTCGGAATCATCTATTCCTGACATAGCTTGTTTTCTGTAAAATCTTATCTTTCCTTGAAGAGACATTACTTCCACGGTAGCATCAGTTGCTCCTTTTTGTTCCTCAGCTAATTTCTTAGTTTGTTTCGACATATCTTCTATCAAATGTTTTAACTCGTCCGGATTAGCTGTTGTTCTTGCTATTTCTTGCTGAAGTGCAAGAGGGTTATTTATTAATCTCTCAAATTCAGTTTGTCGTGCAACAGGATCAGCTGTGTATTTCACAAGTCCTTCTACAAGTGTTTTAGTCTCTTCTTTTGATCTTTTTTCAAGTAAACCTAACAGATCTTTTCTTGTAATTTTTTAGTTCTTCTGGAGATAACGCAGATATTTCTTATTGTTTGCCAAGTACAGCTTCGGTTACCGGCTTAAAAAGTTTAGCAGTTTCGTCTTCCGCTTGAACTTGTCCTCGAAGAGCTTCTTCCACTTTTTTCTTTAAAGCAGCTCGAGTCGTATTAAATATTTTAGTAATTCAATTTTTTTGTTGATGCTTGTCCATTGTTTATTTTTTACTCTCTATAAAATTCGCATAGAGAAATGTGTCGATACAACAACTAAACATCTTAGCTGGATCACACGCTAGTTTATCAAATAAAAAGAAATTGTATTTGTCTCTGGTTGCTTGATGATATGGTTCAATAAATTTATCTTTTTTTTACATCACCACATTGCTAGTTCGCAATATTTCTAACATTAACATTATCTAGTCCGGGAAATAATATAAAACATCCCGTATTTCGCCTAATAAATCTGTCAAAGTTATAAAATCCTTGCCCTAGGTAAATCGAATTACATTTTTTTGTTACGCGCTAATGAAAAATACGACTTAATCTTATTCATCTCCTAGTTGTTTAGCGGAATATCGTCAAATACAATTATTTTATCCTCAGACGAATCAAGTTCGTCAACTGGAATTAATTCTTCTGTTTTTTAAATAGAAATATATCATCGCTTTCGTCACGCTCATCACGAAGTTTACAATTGTACTCGCTCAATAATTCGTATATATCTTGTGGGTTAATTGTGTAAATATATACCTTTTCGTAGTTAAAGTTATGGTTGAGTAAGAGATTTAATAATAGCCTGTTTTACCAGAGCCTGTACGACCAACAATAAGATAATGACAATCTGGAAATTCGTTATTATGTTTATGCTTGATTAATCTTTCGGTGTCAAAATTTAATATCGTTGACTTCGCCATTGGTGTTATATAATTTTATGTTATATATTTTACATAATACGACCTATTGCACAAAGTTTGGAACAGCACTTACAGGATACGAACCATCAATAATAACTGATACATCATCATTAATAAAAAAAAAAACAGGCGACACAATGACAGGTAATTTATTAATGTCAACTCAACGAGTTCTTGGTTTAGAAGTAGATTATCCGCCACCAAAGGTCGATCTTACTCAGGCGGTAAATTACTCACAACTAAAAACAATCGATAATAACAAACTGTCATTGACAGGAGGAACTTTAAGCGGTAACTTGGATATGTCAGGAAAAAAATTAAATTTGGAAACCGCGTATCCGCCAAGAAACTTAAATCAAACACAAGCGGTAAGTTATTTACAGTTGAAATATGTTGATGATAACATTCTTGACAAAACAGGTGGAACGGTTGCAGGTAATATTAATACGTCGAGTAAAAAATTCATTGGGTTGGAAACCGTACATCCACCAGCAAATGTTGATAGTACGCAAGCGGTGAGCTATGCGCAACTAAAATTCATTGACGATAACAAGCTTATAACAAGACTGGCGACACAATGACATGTAACTTTGTAATAAGCAATAATTCAAAAATAACTGGATTACCGACAACCTCGCCACCAGCTAATGGGACCGATGCTATTAGTTATGCTCAGTTAAAAGAAGAACTCACCTCGTATTTCAAACGATCCGGTTGACTAATGTCAGGCAATATAAACATGAGAAACAATAAAATAACAACGACATATGTTCCAGTTAACCCTAATAATTTGACAAATAAAGCATATGTTGATAGTGTGTCTAGTGATGGTATTAAACGTACCAAAAATAATGTTGGATATATTCGAACACTTTTTAAGGCAACTGACAACATAGTTGGGTTTAAGGTAAGCGCATCATAATATTATCCTGAAAATTATCCTTATTATACTTTCTCTGATAGACAGGAATGGACGACAAACGGAGAGGTTGAAAACTTTTGGATTAAAATTAAATGTCCTATTGCAGTCGCTATTTAGCAATTTCATTTGCGAGGTCGATTAAACTCTAGTGTTGGTCGAATTTATAACTAGCAATTGCAAGGATCAAATAATGGTATCAACTGGACAACATTGTATAGTACAGGAAATACGTACATCTCAACAACACAATATTTTACAATTCCGACTGCAAATACCGTCCACAAGTGTTTATATTTTATAGTTTACGTTTTCTCCGCTGAACATCTGTTTCCAGGATTCACAGCATTTCAAATATATATTCTCACTTCAAGAGAATTTTATGATAATATTTGTAACCCTAAAAAAGATGTTGGAAACGAATCACTATCAGCAAGTGTAATAAATACCAGGAAATTTTTTTAATTCCAATGATAAGCTTTCCTTTGTCAGATGAAGAAATAAAACTTATTCATGTTA
This sequence comes from Megalonaias nervosa, assembly GCA_016617855.1. Lineage (NCBI taxonomy): Eukaryota > Metazoa > Mollusca > Bivalvia > Unionida > Unionidae > Megalonaias > Megalonaias nervosa. The sequence continues at coordinate 14,617 of JAECUM010015420.1, forward strand.
TGCATATGCGAGGACCACAGCTAATAAAAGCAATAGAAACTTTGATATTATAAGAAGTTACTGTCATCCTGATGATTGTTTAGAAGAACAAAAACAAGTTGAAATTATGTTAAGAAAATATTGCTCGAGCTTGATTTTAAACATATAGATTTGATAATAAAATCGAACTTAATAAAAGCACGAGTATATGGTGGAAAAGCGGAGGAAGAAAAACGAATAAACGACAATCATACTCGTCTTGACAAACTAGCGGAATTTAAGATAGTAGGAATAAAAAGGAACAAGAAGTTATATAATAGTTTGTAAAACGAGGAATTTTTAAGTATCTCGGCATGTACTACCACGACAAAGAAAACCTAGTTAAAATCGTTAGCATGACAGTGGATGCTGAGTTAATTATTAAAGTGTACACGAACGTAATTCTTCCAATGATACGTAGAAAACCTGAATCCTATCCAATTATTGTTGACGGATCTCTAAAGATAATCAAAGATTTTGACGATGAAATTAGTGATCTCAGTGATGATAAGCAAGCACATTTTTTTTAAAGAAGTAGCACAAACAAGGTTGTAAGGAAAGATTGATTCTTATTACGACATAAATGAAGAAGACGATGTTCCATTTCCATCACTGCAGCGCTCTAGACAATTTTATTACGAAATTATTACAATGAAATTGAGAAAATATTCACAGAACCGTACGTAAGATTAATGTTAAAAGTAGCTAATATTATTGGTTTTCTCATGATTAATTGGGATATATTCCGAAAATTAATGCTAATAAATTTCATAGTCGCATACGCAATTATCAGACAATATCATGTCCTCAAAAATTTCACGTTGGATCAAAAAAAGTTTGGTATTATGTTTTATTCATGAAACAGAAAGAAAATACAGTGATTTGGTAAATAAAACAGATTTGTATGAACGTGAAGTAGAAAACACGTTTTCTTACTACAGTTGGTTAAAGAAAAATAAGGTAATAACAGATGAACGATACAATGATACTTCGTCGGATGTTTATGACAAGTACAGAGATTTTATAGCTGATCCTAAGAATAATAAATTCCGCGAGTTTTTTGATTCAATTGTTGGTACTAGAGTTTTTAGCATTGTATAAAAATTGTAAGCAAATATTGTATAATGAAAAACAGATCGTCGATTTCAATCACATTTCAGAGGAAATTCCAAAACAGGATATTGACGCGCTAAAACAATATACAAATTTTATCATAAAAACCTCTGGTGTGTAAAACAATGTTACAAGTATTACAGTAGAATACTTCGAGTAATATCATATTTACCGCTGCTCATGACAAGCTCTGGTAAAATCTGAAGTGGAGCATCATTAAACCAGTTTTTATTAATAATATCTGGTGTTGGTGTTTCTCTTGCGACAGCGTGTAAGAAAATTGAGCCTCGACTTCAGACGAAACAAAAATGCTTGTAAAACAGCAAGTATCACTTATAAACAATTACTTGATCAGATAAGATCTTATTTGCGAGGCGTAAAATATGATATAGACGATTTTATACGCGAGTTTCGTATTATTGACAGTATGTTAACAGATATTCTGCCAATGATAGTCAGCAAGTATGAAAAAAATTATCATAAAATATGGTCACCGATCATCATCGCTACTGTTTATTTTTATTATTATTTAACATGATGATTATAGTAGTATATATGAACAAGTGTTTCTAGATCAGAGACCCCCTTAACTCGACAAAACATATTTTGTCAGAATATATGAAAGTCATTATTTTGAGCTGATAAAATGTTAACGTAGAGGGTATTGGAGGGGGAAGGGGTCTCTGAGCAAGAAACCTTGCTGAGTTAGAACCCTGGTTTATATTTACTACTATTAATATGATAAAATTGCTTTGAATATAACATACCTATCATGATATTTTTCCAACACCTCCACCAATTTGCTGATGTACCAGGAACCATTTTGGCGATTACGAATTGCGACATAACCGGGTACAGTGGAGTAACCCACGAGGAAATCAGCCATATTAGGAATCCAATCCGTTTCATCAGAACTACGCTGTGGATTTTCGCGCATACGTGTGCCATCTGTTTCTAGATCTAGTCCTGGAATGAAATTATTAGAGCAATGCAATTATACCACTATCGGAAGGTGACGGATAAAAGTTTAATTTCTTTAATCATTTTGAAAATAATCGACCCATAAGGAAATCAAGCAAAAGTAGGCATTATTTGGGGCAATTGCCATTCCCTTGAACAATAACTACATAAAATCATATCATGCATTATTTTAAGGACGTGTACTTTTCATTCCGCTTATAGAAATGATGAATTCTATTAAATCATCGGTTGGAAATATAAACCGATAAATAGCGTTTTTGGAGTAAAATTAGGTTCCCTTCAAGTTTTTTGTGTAATGATGTTACAATATTGTGAATAAAATCCAATAAGACATTTAGCCAGACTCTGCAAAAGAACTTCAAGTTACCACTTGGCATGTTTTCATCCGAAAATGTTAGCAAAGATCAATTACAAATAAACAATCAAGTTTAAACTTAAAGCAATTTCATACGTAAGGTCAATACATTTCAAACTCACTGCCCAAGGAAAAAAAAATTAAAACTGCCAGCGGTCTAAAGAAAACAATTTTAATTTCACCTCAAGAGTGAGTTTTAAAAATGTCGAATACACTGCGTGAAGTTGGCTCGAGGTCGTAGTTTACACTGAAGATAGCAATTATTGTCAGTGGATGCGCTGATACTACAAAATGCATTTTTTCTATTCAAACTTAGGACGACGCATTCACAACACCTAATTTCACTCTTGTATGACTTTTCTTGCTTCACACTCATATAACTTATCAGGATGCATTTCTAAGTCGTAGATCGATATTTTATTTCATCTAATCACCTAGTACGCAGGCTTATATCTATCTCAGGTTACTATACACTTATAGACAATAATATTCCCATGATTTCTTATATTAAAAATTTCGGTAGGTCTATTTTACAAAACTAAACCATACAGCTATTAAATACAATGAATACATTTCAATAAAAATACACGCCTGTACCTAATAACTGGCTGCTTTATTGGTTTAAGAAATATCTTCTCAGCACTGATTCGATATAATCACGGAAATCTAACAAAGCTTTAAACTGAGACGTAAATGCAAATAGCACATACCCTAGGTATGTTTTACAGTATATGTTAGTCTTGCTTCATTGCATCTCATTCTTTTAAACTGGTTTCTCAGCGTATCCGATCTAAGTCATTACAAAAGATAATAATATTCAAATCCAGGAAAAAACTCATAAAAGTCTTCCGAATTTCTATCATATGAGTTAGATAACGATTTGCTCCAGTTCCCTGACAGTGGAACGCGGGAAAATCATCATTTTTGTGGTTAGAGATAGTATTGAAGGATAATCTATCCATTTTTGTTCTTGTCTTGTATACAACTAATGTAAGTTACAAATAATATGTCATTCTTTTTCCTTCTTCATATGAAATAGATAAATAAGTTTGGATCGGAGAAGGTAAGTTGATTGCATAACTACAATGAGTACCAGAAGGACATACATTGTTTCCAATTGTACTTTTCTTACAGAAAGGTAATGAAAGTAGACAATGAAAAAGAAACATACGTTCATATAACTATCTTGATCGGTCTACTGTTTTAGAAGCATTTTTTACGAAACGTGCAGACAAGAGAAAGAGAACTAGTTTAACATTTAATAATAATAATAATAATAATAATAATAAGTAGTAATAGTAGTAGTAGTAGTAGTAGTAGTAGTAGTAGTGGTAGTAGTGGTAGTAGTAGTAGAGTGGTAGTAGTAGTGGAGAGGAGGTAACTCGGTATATTCGAGATGAGGTAGCTCAGTAACTTGATCAATTAATCTCCCTTGAGCTTGAGCCCTTCTTTCACAAACCTAATCATTCAAAAGATAAAACAAACAAACCTCCAAAGCACAAGTAATAGAAGAACCATAACTATTTTTACTGTTGATATACTAATCTGAATCACGTATACATAATCTTTATATCGTTAGACAGATAAATTCGTTTACTGACATGTCCTTTTACAATCATCGTACAATACATTCTATTATTTATTTCATATGACAGATCCATAGCAAATTCTAACATTATCTTTAATGTAAAATATGTCTAGAAAGAGCATTTATAACTGCTTATCCAAACAAACTTTTCAAAAGATATGCACCTGAGAAACTGTAACCAAGAATCACTCAGTACTAGAGTAGTGGGAAATGTTTTTAACTAAGTCTTGAAATAGGTTAGTGCATGACTAATTTGATACTTTTTATATTAGCATTCCAAGTCTACGTACTTGAGTAGTCGAAGGTTTGTTCGTATTTTTGAGCATTCAGTGTTGGTAGCACAAAATTATGTTGAAATGGTGCTACATTCTCCCCATCGAAAACCAGTTTTATAGGTTTATAGTAACTATACTAAAATTAATATGCGTGCAAGGATTAGTTTTAACTATAACGAACCCCTGAATTTGTTTTTTCATGTTCTTGCAAAATGGCTTAATTTTATCTTTGTACAGTAATTATAATGTTTTAACTTTTCATGTAAAATCCTTTCTTTATTTCGATTATATACCTACCCTGTTGTATTTGATCTCCCTGACACGCCTGTATAAAAAATAGTTTGGGTTTCGCAGCTAGGGATGGACACTCGAGGGCCATTACATGTGATTGCAGAGTCTTAATAGGAACCAGAATGCCATCGCTTCCGTACACGTGACCCTCCAATCCATGGGAGAGTATGCAGCATACAAAACAGTCAAACCGCCTGTGATCTGTCTCCTGACCAATTTTACAAAGTGCACTAACCATTTCATGACCTTTAAGATCTTTCTCTTCTCGAATTAAAAAGTGCAGTTGTTCAAAGATTCTTCTCAACTTATCTAAAATAAGACAGAAAGAAAAACTAAGCATAATTCGAAGGTCGATCAGCCAGAGACAGATGATGGATGGATGGAGAGAGAGAGAGAGAGAGAGAGAGAGAGAGAGAGAGAGAGAGAGAGAGAGTTTACAATACTTGTTTGGGAGGAATAAGGAGTACCTTTTAGATGGAATCCGAATATCGATTGTATCATTCAATAAGAAATAGGTGTGTCGCTGTTTTTCATTCCAAACGGAACATATAACCGGTTTAATCTTCAGAACAGGATAACATGTAATCATATATGTCACTTACCTGCGTCCTTCTCTGTTCCTACTCTCGTTGATAAACCCAACTGACGTCCGTGGAAATTACGATTGTTGATGATCAAACAAATACCTTAAAAAGAAAGTTTAATGACATCTTTTTAATCAACTGTATCATCACAAGTTTGACTCCATTAATGGAACTCAGCTGTCCATGTTAAACCGTAAAATATGAATCCACGATACAATCTGAGACCATTTAGGATACATAATTTTGCAAAAGGATCTACATTTTGTTCTCATCCCATATTAATAACAATGGCAGCTTCAAGGAGGGGCGGGGAGAGGGGCGAGAAAACTTGGGCCCTATCCGTGGCCAAAAGCGTGCCTCTGCAAATTCAAGCAACGTGGGCAGATCTGTACTCATGGTATCCATGGTATCCATGGTCAAAATTGTGTTTGTGTCCCAAAAAATACGATCATGTCTTGGAAACGTCGTACGCTGCGAAAATACAGTCTGTGTTCGTTCATATTGACGCACAATTTGGGCCTTTCCGGCCACTACGTGTCCTAAAAGTATGCTCAATAATTAAATAAATAATAAAAACATATAACATGTTATATTATGATGAGAAAAACCAATACAACAGGCTTTCCATTGGGAAGACATTTCAATGTTGTCGAAAATGCGTGAATGAATATGGCTGGATAGTATTCGTCGTGGTGGCAGTCCACTTCCATGTAAAGAAAATTATATTGGTGTAAAGGCTAAATACGCCTTATGCAAAACATAAGGTGCTCATAAAGTTCGATGAAAGATAGGGAATAACGCTAATGAAACGTTTGCGGAAAAATCTGAATAAGAAGTAACTGAGTAACTACTTTTTTCATTTAGAAATATAACACACACATGCATGCATACATGCATCCACACACACACACAGACAAAGACACACACATACATACATACATGTATGCGTGTTTGTGTGACTAGGCAGGCCCTAAAATTTACCCTGCAAGGTAAGAGAAAGGTTGGCAAACCAAGGAAGACCAGAACAACGTGGGCCCGAATGAAGAGACCAATCCAGACGCGGGTGAAGCCCTAACAAGAATATATATATATATATATATATATATATATATATATATATATATATATATATATATATATATATGTGTGTGTATGTGTGTGTGTGTGTGTGTGTGTGTGTGTGTGTGTGTGTAAAAGAACAAAAAATGTTCCGCACATGGTTATCTGGGTCGAAAATTGTAATCTTCCTCACAAAATATTAGAGATATTTCTCACGTGTCTGTCACATAAAAGGAAACGTCTGCGTGATCGCGTTTGTTGATTAAAGACAACTGCCGAAAAATCACAGGAAAATCTTCCCATTTATGGCTACGTAATGGCGCCGATTATTAGGAAGAGGTTAACGACAATTGGCGAGCGAATGATGAATCATTACATTTAAAAAAGTCTATGCGCTTACAAACGGACGATCTTCAGTTTGATGAGATACATAAATGTATCTCAAAAACCAATAGAAACCACCACCGAGTCGCTGTTTTATCATCCGCAATATTGTCGCCCATGAAAGAAGATTCGCGGTCAGATCATAGACGCGTTTGTGGTTTACGTCGACGCGTTTGTACGAGAGAAATTTTTTACAATGAGCGTTCAAATCGTCTTGGGGATACTCACTGTGAGGTTTTGTACGCGATTTAACCGCGTCGAGAACAACTTTGCTGAGCGTCAACTATTTTCCACACATGACACGGCGAGAGACGTTAAATGACCACTCGATGCGATTGTCAACGATTCAAACGCGTTTTGGATATATATTGCCAGATACTGAGGACTATATAAATTAACAGCGTATTCGAGACGCCAATCTCTGGAGGCCAACGCGTGTCCGACCGCGTCCAAATTGACTAGTACAATATCGTTCTCGATAAGTAACTGCATATTGTCTGTTCCAGGTACGATCACGGGAAATATGTAGACGGCGACTCTCTTGCGGATGATACAACCCGTTCAAGTTGGATTTAGTTCACTCGTCCAGACCAAAACTGCAATGATATTTCCTTTGCGTGGAGACTAACAATTAATGGGGATCACTTGGAATTAAGATACCAGGTAAAAATCACAATAATTGTGTATTTGTTTCACTGGGCCCACTCGACAACATAGCGAAATATCTTTCATGTAGCGTTAAGGTAAAATTAACCTTGGGAGATGAAATTGTATTTTAGGAGCTACATATTCACACTGATTTGAAAGTTGACTTGTTTGGATTTGTATTTCACAACTTTGATCTTTTACATCAAGATGAATGACGAAGTTTTAGATCAGCTGGCAACGAGTCAACATAGAAATTTCGTGCCGCTCGTGCTTGAACACTTACGCCTAAATGAAGTACCATCGTATACAATCACGTTCGAGACAGAACATAAATAGAAATCACCAAGCAGAATCACCCTACGTTTCGTAAGCCAGCTCGTGGCCAACTATATATCACAGCGCTCGTAATATGGACTTGGTACAACTATATATCACAGTGCTCGTAATGTGGACTTGGTACAACTATATATCACAGCGCTTGTAATGTGGACTTGGTACAACTCCTAATCATTAGTAGCTCTAAATGCTTTGCAATATTAGATAACACATATAAACATGTGCAACGACAACACTGCAAAAACAAACACCATGAAATTATAAAAAAAATAAATGCTGACAATAATTAAGGAAATAAACATTATTAAGTCTTTGAGCCTGTAGCCTCAGTACGATCACAAAGTTGTACTCGCATGATATTGAAGGTTTAGCTATTTCCACGGACAAACTCATCATGATTGACTGTTTTAAATGTCCCCTAGTCCAGGAAGTTCGAAAATATGATAAATGCCTCAACGTATCGGAGTGAAAAGAAAAATACACGTGCACGTGTACATATTTTTCCGGATGGTGGGTGGGAAGCAAAGATACCTTAAAAACAATTTAAAAGCAACAATTTGGAAGTTAAGCCTCCTTATATCTCTAATAAACGTATTTGCAGAGAACGATACAATTAAGCGCTCCTTGCAAGCTTTCATCTAATCTTAAAATGATTTCCCTGTTGATGAGATTTGTGTTGAGCGTAACATCAATACCAGTCTTCTATCAAAATTTAAAGACGTTCTCTCGGCATGTTATGGTTCCGGTGATGAAATTATTCACCTCGAACTAAAATTAGGACAGTAATTAAGAAAAACCATAAATTGCATACTCTGTATAAAGGTATATTTTAGCACGATACTATATTCAATCACTATTACTCTTCGCAAAGTTCCTGGATCTTATTACACCGTTACCTCTCGGTTTGGCATCCATTTTGTAATACTGAACTCCTGAATGTTCTCGAATCGAAGGCCTAGTTTCGCTGACCATGGGAATAGGTATACCGCTCTGCCGACCTTTCTGGAGTCTATCCTGATGCAAATGGCTCTGGAAATAGTGTCCTGGGACAGCTACAAATATTTGTTAAATATATGTTTTTATAACACTGTATTGTACTTTCTTACATGTGATATTACATAAAACTTATTATTAGGCAGACTAAATAAATTACATTCGATACACATTATAAAATACGGTAACAGTTGCTCTAACGGGCTATTGACCTTACGTAAAAAAAAAATCAACATAAAATCAGAAAAGATACTTTTAAAAACACTAGATCATATAAGAACATTACCTTTTGGTTTGGCATCCGGTTGATAATGCCGAGTTTCTGAATGTTCATGATTTTGAGGCAAAGTTTCCTCGACCACGGGCAAAGGTTCACTCTTCCTCCAACCTTCCTGGAATCCAGCCCTATACAAAGGTTTCCGAATAGGGTCTCCCGGGACACATGCAAATATTTTTTAGAATATATTTCCTAAATAGCTGTATAGCATTTTCTTATATGTGATATTAAATGAAACTTAGCATTTGGTTGACTGAATAAATTATTTTCGGTATATATTATAAAATATGGTAACATTTGCTTTCATAAAATAAAATAAAAATTCAACATAAAGAAATGAATAAAAAAACATCTATAAATACTAAAGAATTAGTGAATGCAGTGGAATAAGAGAACCTAAAGACAAGGACAAAGTCTGAGTCATGCTATATAAACATGATTAAATCAGTGCTAGCTACTTTAAGAACGATAGTTCCTGGGAAAAAAACCACTAGCATCAAATGGTGGTTTTAATCTCTGGGATAAAAGGAGCAAGACGTAAGAAAATTGGCAGCAGACTGCAACACCTTCGTTTATAATATATATATATATATATATATATATATATATATATATATATATATATATATATATATATATATATATATATACTTTTGTTTGAAATTTTTAGTATCCTTTTAGATAAAAGATAAATAAATAAATAAATAAATAAATAAATAAACTAGCAAATAAATAAATGTATAAATAAAATATAACGGTCGACCGAAAACATCCCTGGGTAACTAGATCACGCACCACAATGCTGCATACAAAAATATATTTTTTATTTTCTTTGTACATGTGCTTTTTTAATAAAAAGTATGTTGCCGTATTTTGTCTCGGCAAATAGAGCATAGGTGCATTTTTAAAATGATTGTCTTAAAAGTATGTCAAACACGTGCTTTAGCAATAGCTAAACATACACGAGCATACATCTCTGTTTAATTTGTAAATTAAAACCTGAAGAACCTGAAGACCTCTTCTTACACTGTAAAGGGAAGCTGTATGTACCCTATACTCTTTTTACTATACATTTTAATGTAACTTGGGTAACATTTAACACAAAGACAATTAAGTGCAATGTGCAACATTATTAACTCCTAAAATTAGTATATGTGCTATTGTGTAAATATGTAATAAAGTGGAAGTTGAGGAAACAAGCCGTGAATTTGACGATGTATCTTGCCTGATATTCACAATATATTTAATTTCAATAACGTAAAGTAAGTATGAAAAAAAATAGTTGGCACCACATTTAATAACCTGTATGAGACAGCTCGGTTTTCTAGAGCCCAAAATTATACCTCTTTCTCGGCCACCACCTCTTTCTCGGCCACCCTTTAGTTCCTCAAATGCTGCGTGAATGGCTTGAAGAACTGTTTCGTTTTTGTCAACAATATGAATATCAGTGATTAGGGGTATGGACTGTTGACAAAAGTCTTTGATTGCTTTGAGAAATACTTTTGCGAGATTACTGGTTTTTGAAGGTGGCCAATCATCTGAAAAGTAAAGCCATAGGAACATTTTTGGATTCTTTGTCTGTAACAGAGATCAAATTACCTAGTTGTTGTATGTCCAGCAAATAAGCTTTAATAGAAAATGAGGCTGATTCATAATTTCTTATGAGATTCGAATTATTTTGCAAATGTGCTTATTTTTTTAGTTATTCAAGGAGTTGTTTAGATATTTATCTATTTGACTAATTCCAGCCTGTAAATGTGTACTTCATACAAAACAAAATCCAATTTGCGCAAAATAAATATTACACGATTATTAATGAGACAAAATATAATCTTATGTTTTGCATGTTATCCATTAGTAGTAGTAGTAGTGGTAGTAGTAGTAGTAGTTTATTTATTTATTAAGTAGAGGATCAATACGAGAGAAACTGAATCCAATTATTGGAATCTGAGCTTCTTGTCTAGAAACAAATCTTTTCTCATCCAAGCCACGAAAAAATCTCAAACATCTATTGCTCTTGATTTTCTTTATCTCGGGTTGGTAATTGTTTCACGACGTCATTATGTAGCATGGCGAACGTGGATTTTAAATATCTAACGCTTAAGTATCTACAATGGCCAATATCCAACCAAAGCTAATAAAGCCAGTAATATAATTTGAATGATTGCACAGAACATTCTAAAGAAATTAGTATTGAATGAAAATAATCACATAAAGTACTGCGGTAAAAGTCTGTAACACAATTTAGAAACCATTGCATCTCTACCGGATAAGAAGAAAGTTGCTAGATCCGGTTTGAGAATGTTGTATCAACAAACTCACAAGAGTATATACTACGAGATTTTTAATAGAACATATAGAAAAAAGAGCAAACATGAACCTAAAAGAGGCTGGAAACTTTTTGAAAAATGTATATACTGAAGAGTTACTTAAAAGGTACACACCTAAAGGTAGATTATACAGAAACGGACTATACCTGACAAAATGGCTATTAAATATCACAGTTGCTTGTAGTAGATAAACGACTTAGAATCATACACTATTTTTTTTTTTCAATTTTTGAAGATAATATACTAGATGTCAATAATGGAATAATAATTAACACTAGAAAGCCAAGTTTAAAATGAAAACGAATGAAACAATCAGTATTTAAGGAGATCCTGAACGAGATTTGGATTTTATTTCAAAACGTTGAAATGTATTTGAACATTTTAATGTATGAGAAAAGTACAGTATAATAAGAAGCTAGCAAGCATAAAAGTTTAATAGGTTTATTTCTCCAGCACTTAGCTATAGTAATCTCAGTAGTAATATTGGTAGATAGAGTGACTAGTGGGAATGAACATTATGCCTTAGGTTTACATTGGGAGTCATTATGGTGACAAAGGGAGTTTAACATTGAGGCTGTAAAGCCGACATGTATGCCGTCGAGAGCATTCTGTATTCATTGTTACGTTGTTAGAAGTTTTTGATGTCAAATGGTAGTAGTAACACGGGATGAATGGCGGTCAAACGGGAATTATCACTACGCCATAGGTTTACTTTGGAGAACTATTTAGAGTTAAAATTAAATTTCGCGCCACGCCTCCATTTAGAAAAATGTGCATGGGTGGGTTAGACGAAAAATGTGAAATAGTCATATACTTAGTAGATCAACAAAATGGATCAGCACATAGTGATCTGCTATCCACCACTTAGTTATCTACTATCCTATACCATTTACTAATTATTCAATACGTAAAGTGTAGTAACTAAGTTCCTCCCATACACTTGCTAACCAACTAAAAGGGTAGGAGTATTTAAATACATTATACTACAAAACACACAAACATACTGTCATACAAAAGGGGTAGGATGTAAAATAGGGGGATAAGATATGCATAGATTATCACACACAAGCAAGGGTAAGAGTGGTTATAGACACACTATACGCTCAAACATCCTATCACATACAATAGGATTTTAAGTTTTAGTTGATTGTGAACAGAGATAGACACATGCACAAGCATACAGGCATGAAGTATATAAAGTGGCAATGATTTTGTGTAGTGTCTCTTTTCAAAGAGATAAGGGTGACCTGGAAACGGCCATTTGGATTGTTAATCGCGTGTTAAGACATAATACCACTTCACAGTTCTTCTCTGCAAACGTCTGCTCACAATTGGTCCGTAGACCCAAACACGTGAATAGGTGACACTATGAGCCAAAAACACCTCTCTACATAGTCTAGGACAGGACTGAAACAGACTGGAATGTTCCACCAATCAGAATGCTTGTAACATAATTCACGGCGTTTTCTCCCTCTTCTAATCAGACACTAGTCAACGCATGACGTCTGATTCAATATTTTTTGTTATTAAAAAAAGGCCCCGAGGTTATGCGAACAGAACAACGAGAGTTTTATACACTTTACACGAAACTCACTCTTTAGACCCTTCAGCTTTTCAAGAAGAAATGTTTGTCGATCTGATTTGGTCATTTTACGACATTGTTGTGGAAAATTTATGGATCAAGGAGTTATCGATTCCTTTAAGGAAACTTCTACGATTGCGAAAGCCTGTGGATTAAACTACAGAAAGAAATTCATGCTCGAGAACAACTTAGCTGTTATACCATCTCAGACCTATCTCACGGACAGCCGTCGATAATCAGCGAAAACTTTGTTGTAGCTCAATTACTTGCATGAACGCAAGACAAGTGGACACTAGAAACGGTGGAGATAAAAAAATTGGAACCCTTTCCGTGGATGGTTGAAATTTAAAAAACCCATAAACAGTCAACGAATTTCAGGGATGTTTATTTTAGGGATACCCTACTTGTTTTCTACAACGAGACATTGAAAATCATTTCTCAGATTTTACCATGGAAGCGCTGTACGACTAAACATAACACCAACGGCAGAGTTTTGAAAAGTCAAGGATGTCAAGTAATGATAAACTGATTTAGAATTTAAACGAATCGTCGAAGATCACGATGCAGTCAACATAGAACCTATAAATCCACGCAACATTTTGTTAGCAATACTACACGCTTTGTTGCACAATATGCCCGAATCACAAAGAAAGCAAATCGAATACATAGATGTGTGTTCCTTTAAATTTGGGTGTATAAATGTACTAAAAATACCTCACCAGTCGTCCTGAAATTTTTACAGAACACATTTGCCAATACGAACATTTAATCAAATGATCGTTTTGCTATCCATGAATTTGTGCCATCCTGTTTTACCTCGTCATTGCTAGGGACAACTGGTTTCCTTTATGCTGTACGTGTGCTGAAACATGTAATCAAGATCACCTTTGTTGCCAGAAAGATCAAGAACAAGCGATAACTGGACCATGTGTGGATGTCGAATTGTTTCATGCCCTTGACACAGATAAATCTTAAAAGTATACGAAATGTGGCACTCTCCAATAGGACGAAATCTCGAGTCCATGATTTTTTCAGATTACCTCAACGAATTTCAGAAAATGAATACAAGAAGCTAGCGGATATCCTTCATAGTGTCACTCCCCAGAAGACAAAGAGTAATTACAGTCTCTAAGAGCCATCACCTTGGAACACGTCGAAACAGAACGAAGGAAGATTGTTTGATAAATTCAGTGTGAATTTTTTGTGCGAACAAATTGGCTCAATGCATAATATTCACAAAGACGACATGCATGGTAGACACAAGTCGATACTTTAAACTCATCAGCGATAAAGGAATTTTTTACGGCGGTACAGTGAGCATTTTTATTCACCCGTTTGTTGGTTATTCTGTTTGGAAACAATGCTCTCATTCTTATGAAAGACATTCACAAAATCGATCCATTCAACAAGTACATGTATTTTCGTTCCCTATCGAACTAAACGAAGGACTAAATTTTATGTTTATTAACTCTGATTTCGTCGAGTATAACGTCGTGGGAAACAGCCGCTGAGAGCCACCCTTTTAAAGTGGATTCTGCCATATCTGCTTACAATGAAGAATAAAACACCTATCACGGACCCTAGAATAAGTACATCTCCATTATCGTTCTGTCAGCAAATCTCATTTTAACAGTGTCAATATCAGTATAAAAGGACCTCTTAGACAAAATATTCTTTTCTTGCAAGAAAAAGTCACCTTGAAACTATATATTCTACAGCGAATTGTCGCAGATGTATCATATGTACCAAGGAGTCGCTCGACAACGAGGACATGGTTCAGAGGATATGTTAAAATCAGATTTTGGCACGGTTGCATTCAACTTCAAACCGATCGTGACTCAAGGATAGCATACTTTGAAAACTGCAGCTTTGACGGAAGGAAATCAACTTCTTCAAAACGTTCTCATGAACAAAGTCAAATTTAAGGGACAAAATACGCATAAATCTGGAGAGAGAGAGAGAGAGAGAGAGAGAAGAATTTGGGCTGGATGAAAACCTTGAAACTGAAGTTACACCAATTAACCTACAATAATATGGTTCGTCTTAAAGGTATGTGTGCACTTTTCTTTAGATTCATCTACAGTGTTTATATAATCAATGACATGAAGCTGCAATAGCCTGTCGACGCTATACGGTAAATTGCTTGGTTACCTGGTACACATAATGTAATGTATTTAATGATGTGTTGTTGTTGTTTCTTAAACCTATTATAATCTTCTAAAAATCGATTATTATTACTAAAATATGAAAATTCCAAAGACTGTTCTTACCCCACCTCTCTAAAATGTAAATATATTAAAATATTTTAACTACCTCTTGCTGGTTCGTCATTTTCCTGAGTTTCTATTCCACACAAATTTCCATGAACCGGTACATGAATGGCTGAGTTTTCAGTGTTCAAGAAGCTAACCACGTGTTTGTAGTGTTCTACTTTCTTCACTAAAACCGTCTTTCATGTTTAAATAATAAGTGTCTTATACTGATTTAATCAATGTGAATAAAAATAGAAACAAAAAAAATAAACAATCATCTTGTCAGTTTTCAAAGATGATTGTGAATAGCCCCAAAGTGCACAGAACTACCTTTTGTAGTGGACACACTCGGCAGGGATGTGAGAAGTTCATTCACTCGGTCAGTACACAGTTGCCTGTAGTCAATCTTAACTCCGTACAAAGGGCAAATATGTGTATTTGTATGTGATATAAATAAAATATATGTATAATATGTACGCTGTATCTTGATATACTACTCGCACCACTCGTATAAATTTTTCATTCAAAGGAAACTCTATAAGCCTCGTTTCCTTTTAATGCAAAATGTATACATCTCGTGGTATATACATCGTACATACAATACATATATTCTCTCTCTCTCTCTCTCTCTCTCTCTCTCTCTCTCTCTCTCTCTATATATATATATATATATATATATATATATATATATATATATATATATATATATATTCGAAGAATTGTCGTCTCACATGATTCACAGCAATATGAAATTAAAAGAGGGCACGCAGGTCACAGTCTGTTAACAATGAGGGGCTGTGTTTCTTGGTACAAATACTGTTTATGTTTTCTTATCTTTGATCTGTTACTTGTATGGGCATCAATATCAATTCCGTGCTTGACTTTATTGTAGCTAATATTCCACGGGATGCACTGCCATTGATTGGAAGAAGACTTTGCTGGAATCATGATCTTCAACCATTTATGACATAAAGAGGTATCCTGAAAACTATATTAAGTTCATGATGTAGTTGTCCAAATTCTAACGCTAAACAGTATTATGAAGTTGGGCATAAGATATTTTCAATTTGCATAAAGTGGTTTCTTTTTAGTTGCAGAAATTTCCCGAAAAATTACATCTAAGATGTAAGTACCCACTTTGATTAATTTACTCACCTGCACCAATTACTGGCATGGCTATTCTATAGGCACGATATTTTTTAGCAGTGGAAAGAATGTTAGTAATGACCTTATGTAGCTTGTTCTCATAGCTGTTTTGATCGTGATAATCTCCCCATCTTGGACCCAAGGCGTGAATGATGCCATCGAATGGCAAGTTTCCCGCTGAAGTGAACAAAGCATCCCCAACTTGTAATGACCCATGTTCCTTCGTGTGAATATTGCACGCTGTCTCCATAAAAACACCGGCTTTTATAAAGAGAGTAAAAGCTAAGCCTTCAGTGGGAACAAGATCTTTCTTTGCGCCATAAGCAATAACGTCAACATTTTTGACCTCAACAACTGATCCCGTGTAAAGGTAAACTCGGATACTGCCTAATCCAAGTGTGGTGACAATCTCTTTCCCTGTATTTGGCAAATTTGGTTTTCTTCCTCTTTCTCTGGTCACTAAAGAACTATTTCTTTCCAGTAAATCATCTTCGCAGTCTATCTCTGGCTTCCGGTGGAATGAGGGACGATAAGCCATAATCCTTACTTCAGCATGTGGAAATTTCAAATTTTCTACAACAATACGGCGTGGTATATAGGCTGTCCGTCCTTTGTTCTTGAATATGTTTAGGATCTTGAACTTTTGTAATTAACAAAATCTCAAAAGTATCCTATGTTTACGATCGATTCTTGCCTCCTTTTTCACGTGTATGGCTAACTGAAATAAGGAAAAGTTCTTCTAAATACAGAGTGCTTTAGGGAGTATTTTTACTTCTTACGTCAAAATGTAGTATCACATCCAGTTCCTTTCGAAGCATCATGTACGAAACAAAGAATTGAAACATAAATAATGAAATTAGCATGGGTCCTTATGATAGTTTTTCTTTTTTCAATACCAAATAACCTTCATAAAACTGGAACTGAAATAAATGTTTTTAAATGTGGTGCATGTCATCTGAGGTTTGTATATTTACGCAAATATATGCAAATAAGTTCCAGAATTCAACCCAGTATAGTTTTAAAATTGTTCTGAAAATATTAAGTTCGAATGATCCAAAGGCAATTTGAAATAAAGTCGTTGTTTTGTCGGGGGTATTCATATCATCTGATGGAACATGTCGGATAATTATACTTGCGATAACCAAGACCATATTTTAATTAAAACTGATTGTGTGACATTGACTGAATTTTCTTGGAGGTGGTAGAATGTAGTTACATGACAGTTCGCTGACTACCTATCGCTCCACCTGATTTACAAGGTTCCGTTGAGTTTCAAACTATGCAGACGTAACCCATCTGATGTATTTCTTTTACATGGGTCTTTACACAAAGACTAATCCCACTAACATATTTACTCCTTCGTCTGGCAAGTTTGATCCTTCTAACATCATCTTCAAGAGATGTCTATTGATGTGATTTCTTGGTGAAATATTAATTGCCAATTAAGTAACAGTGAAGAAATTAATGTGATGCAATCACGAATGTATCTACTTTAGTCTCTTTAATTCTTGGTTTCATTGCTTTAATTCGACCATTAATATGTTAGTGCATCATACTAAAGTCCCTAACATAATCCTTAATATCTTTTCTCTCATTTTATTTCGGAGGTTTACTAACCTTTGAAGAATGTTACTTACATTAAACAGAAATAGCATTAAAGGCTACCGAGGAAATAAGAAGTGTATTGTGTACTGCTTCTGTCAAAGTGGGTTTGATTCGGCGTTTCTGGCAAGGTCACTTGCATTATAATTTGGCATTTCATTCAAATGCATCTAATTTTAGAAACTGTAATTTATCCTATGCTGATTCTTGTCTGTTGCATTCAGATTAGTGTCTGCTTCATCAAAAGCGTAGTAAAATGAATGAAAAACTTAAGCAACTTGATTAGCATTGTAATACGTTGAATAAGATAAAGGGGAAATAATCCCCGGTGAATGTATATTTTTAATAATTAAGCATTCTATATGCATTTAATAAATAATTCTACCCATCCAAGTTAAATAATTAAACCAATCAATTACTTGGTGCATATCTGAAGAATGCAATCCTGAAAATATATATCTGTTTTCCTTTTGGAAAGGTTAAAAGCAATACAGTTAGAAAAGATCTATTTCTTACAAATGCACCTAATACACACAATAATTTGACAAACTGATGCAATCTGGGTTTATTGTTTCAAGTTCTTGAACAAAAACCGAAGTAATGCTTAATCTGCTTTGACAAAACATTATGTTCTCAGACATTTCTTGCCAATTTTGATTTTTATATCGAAGATGACACTGAGTGTATAGGACAAGACAGGTATTAAGAGTACGGATCGGGTTAAATGTGACGAATATAAACAGTTTGGCTATGTAGGCATTAAATTCTCAACATCGCCATTCTTAACACTGCAAATAACTTCTGACAAGTGAGGGAATGTTGTGCAGAGTCGACCTCACTCGCTTCTTCGAGCATTTCTCAATCAAGTGGCAAAACAGTCTCGAGACTTCTGGAGACAAGTCCTGATGTAGTGGATAGCAATTAGTTCATACTGTCGGCTATGTGAAGCATATTTTGTGCTAAAAATAGCGTTGACCTCCCCTCCCCAACAAAGAAGACAACAACATCTCAAGTGAGAGATAACACGGAAAAGTTATTCGACCGAATCAAGCAGCAATTCTTGTTAAAAACCACGTGATACCATGGGTCATAATACTATAATAGAAAAGAATCTGACTCTTAAATACTCATATAATGACAATATAAAATTGCTATAAAATATGATCATTACTACGCTTGATAGAAGGAACTGAATGTTTCACGATTTAATGAAGTCTATGTTCCCACAACACCCTTTTAAATTTGCTATAAGAAGCGTGAAAACAATTATTCAAAATAGGAAGCAATATAGAAGTTGGATTATCATGGATTAAATGAAATACTGCTTATTTCGAATTATACATATTATCGGAATAATAATAAGAATGTATGTATGTATATATATATATATATATATATATATATATATATATATATATATATATATATATATATATAGAGAGAGAGAGAGAGAGAGAGAGAGAGAGAGAGACAGAGACAGAGACAGACAGACAGACAGACAGACTACAGTTATATCGTGTATAATAGTCCTATCAAGCACATGGGATTCAGCAATGAATTGTTTGTGTCATGGATTGATTAAAGCCTCTTTAATTTCTTGTCACAAGTTTGAATATAAGAGGATAGATAAGAGGGTAGACTCATATCATAATTAAACTTGCAGATAAGGGCTCAGCTGTGGTGGTTATGAATAAGGACGACGACATAAATGAAGCAATTAAACAATTAGTCAACGCTTGGTTCTGCCAAAATATTTGACCAAGATCCAAAATTGGACAACGTAAAAACTATTTTATTATTATTGTTAATGAAACTTACCGAACCGGACACACAAGCCAGAAAAAACAAAGACTACTTAAGACTAGAAAACCCTTGAGCTGGAAGATATTATCTTCAACCTAAAATCCACGAACAAGGAAACCCCGGTAGACCTATAATTGGCAGTTAACGGCATCCCAGAGAATGGCTATCAGGGTATCTGGATTATTCATGAGACCATATCTCCACTAACTACTCTGGTATCTTCAGTACACGATAGATCAGCTCAAACAAGAAAACTGGGGCCACGAGTGGCCGAGTGGTCTAAAGCGCTTTCCGTTACGGATCACTGCCATCTCACCTCTGTCTGCGTGGGTTCGAGTCTAAGATTCGGCGAATGTGGATATGTGAGAAAGCTTGCCAGTAGCTTCTCGTGGGTCGGTGGTTCTTTCCGGGGATTTCCCTGTTTCTTCCTCCACCATTAATACTGGCCGCCATGTATAGCCTATCGTGTGCTGAAAATGGCGTTAAGTCCGACAACAACAACAACAACAACAAGCAAGAAAATTAAAAGAACCATTACCGTCAGATGCAATGCTGGTTTCCCTAGACGTTACGTCCCTGTATATTAATTTCTCACCCATGCGACAGAGAAATCTAGCTGTGTTGCTAACCTTACTTTTTTATCTCAGTCTAGTCATCTCAGACCAGTCGTCTCAGTCAAGGTGTCCACGCGCTCAGAACTAATTTTAAAAAAAGAAACCCTTGTTATCTTCTGCTGTGCCTGACGTAGTTGTTCTAAAATCAAACAACAACAACAAATATATAACAAAAACTTAGTAACTTAAGGTCAATCCGTCTTTGAGAACACACCATACAAAAACATTTCAAGAGAGACAAAGACTCACACGCACACGAAGTCGAGCTTTTTGGTATTATGATAGATCGTTCCACACAGCATGGTCAATTTTATCCTATATCCAGGCCTATCTCAGTACAGTTTCAGGTCAGCGTCATTAAATGTAGCTAAAGCTACCTCACTAGTTTTAAATACTTCGTGTGAAACAAGTTATATACTGTCAGCTACATTTAATGACCCTGACCTGATAATTGACAGTGCTACAGATAGGATAAAATTCTCAATGATGTGTGAAATGAACTATGACATAAAACAGTGATCCATGCACACTGATAATAGACCTATACACCTCATAGCCTCCCAACTCTCTTAACAACTACAGAAAACTTAGTAACAGCCAGAAATGTGTTATGTCAAACATGTCTTATTCTAATTTTGTTAAGCATCTCCATTGTGCCCCAGCTGAATCAAAATTATACCTACAATATTTAATGACAAATAATGCACTTACCAGCCAGAGGGAATCATTTATCCGTCAACACATTAATCCATAAGCAAATTTCACTCTAACCCTTGCCATGTTTCCAAGACAGAAAAATAAATTTTCAAAGAATCCGTGAACTTGAATGTTTAGCACATGGTTATCGGCTAGTGTCCGTATTTGGAGGGTCTTTTATACGCGGTGGTAATTTTACAATCAATATTAAGGACAACACAAGTATATCACGAACAGTTTCACCTCCTCCAAAGAAAAGGAGAGTTATATACGATAGTGACACAGATATCTAATTATCCATGAATAATCTAATGCAAGATGTTACTCTTCGTTACAGCTTGTACTAAGTATAACTACAGTAGAGCTGTGTACCCAGTATCGTTTCATTATTTACAATATAACTTTTCAAAATTGGAACTGATGAAAATGAAACAGTTTCTTGTAATAAAAATTAAATATTTATTGTTAATTTCATATAACATTCATTAATTAAAGGTGATAATACCTCATTACTGTGCAACGTTTTATGTTGTCAATTTTCTTTGCTCACGCGTATAAACTGTGTACTTCGGATGCAACGGTCACACCAAAGCCCTCATTAACATATTTGTATTAATGAGCCGCATGTAAACATTTGGACGTGAACTATATTACACTAGCGAAGAGTTCTTTTTGCTTTTAAGGAAAATATTAGGTGAGAAAAATACTCTACGTTGGGGTTTGGACCGAGACAAGGAAATCCCAGTCACAGGGTTACATTATATATCTCCCCACTCGGCAAGCGTCGTGGGGAGACAAATAATGTAACCCCTTGACTGGGATTTCCTTGTCTCGGTCCAAACCCCATCATAGATTCTATATATATCGCACAGAGAAGAGATACAAGCATGTAAAAGAAGCATGGGGAACAACTACTGTACAAGATCCAGCCACTCATTCCCTACTTAAACTTTTGGAACTGGTCTTAAAACCCAATAACTTTGTATGCATTTGAAATACTCTCGCCAAATCAGTTAACTACAATGGGTACAAGATGACCCCTTCCGCTTGTATGCTAATATGTTTTATGGGTAAACTGGCCTGTCAACCTCCAGGATCGGTGGAACTTATGCCATGTCAGTGGATACGCTTCTTCGATGATATAGAAATGAAGTGGCAACATGGAAAAGAAAATCTGGATGACTTTATATCAAAAGCAAGCAACTCACATCCTTAAATAAAATTCATTGCAGAAATCTCCGACTCAAACACATATATCTACTCAAGAATATCCCGTATAGCCAGGCACTGATGATACGTAGAATTTGCTCCGAGTTTGAAACATCCAAATATGGTCTGAAAAGTTGTTTGAACATTCGGTGAACCGAGGAAATGACAAAAAGAATTTGATTGCGAAGGCAACTCAACTGGAGAACAAACAAACCGCAATGACCTATTAAAATATAGAGAAAATTAACCATTTATCCTTACCTACCATCCAGACTACCCAAAAGCTGGTCAAATCATCCAGACAGGCTAACCCATGGCCATTGTAGACTCATTTTACAAAGTTAATGACTCCACTAGAAACCAGTAGTTGCTAACGCAGGGCGAAAAACCCAAAAGATGTCCTAGTCATAGCAAGTGTAATAGCAATCACGAGCCAGGGCTATATTGTCATATCTGGTCACCGTGGTGATAAACGGCGCCAAAGCTTGTCAACATATGATGGATACTAATACATCCTCAAGCTTAGCAATGGGCGATATATTGAATATACATGTTCCAGACAGAAAATGCAAAACAGAGGATGCAATTTATCTCATCACACGTTACACAAAAGGATCAGTCTTCACGAATTAGATTAGATGACAAAGAAGCTGCGCAGAAGTCCTGTTGAAGAACGCTTCTAATTCCCTGGCCATACTTTTAGTGACATAATACTAACTGAAAGAGCCCACAATCGCAAATGGATTTCTGAAACCAAAAACGATATGGAATCGCATTGGATAAGCCGCTACAGAACACTGAAATAAATCTAATAAACCCAAGGGTACCCCAAAAGGGCAAGAAAAACGCAAATAAATTGTTATCTGCTTACAGTCCTCAATTTTTCAATTAAATAAATCATTCTCTTTGTTCATTAGTCTCACCCACCTATAATTACTACTGTTGTTTTCTGTAGGTCTTACTGGTATTATTATTACTGATATGGTCATTGCGGTCATTACAGAGAAGAATAATTATCTCCGATATAATCTTCGGTTACGCCTCTTTACATTACGAAAATTTTGTAGGTCAATTCCTACTAGGTTGCCCTTTTACCATCGAAGTTCATACCAGGAAGGCGCGATATAGAAAATGTCTTAGACAATGCTGCTTAGACCTAATCATGTAAACGTTTTAAAATCAAACTCTTTATTTGTTTATTGTTTGTTTCAGTTTTGTAATTGCCTTTGGCAAAGACTCAGTGAGAATCAATAGAGCGTAGGCTAATTTTAAAAACAAACTAGTTTTTCACTTTTTATAAATGTATGTGTGTTTTTCTGTTGTGGCACAAGTAATTTCCAAATTTAATCAGTTTATAAAATGACGAAAACTTAAACTACTTAACTGAGTTGAATAGTATTTCAAATATACCCCCAAAATAATTAGACGTTTCCCACCCATTAAATATTTTATTGTGTTCAATGTATATCTTATTGAATTAATTGCATATTGGTTGGTACGAAGTCACTAAGTATTGCAAATGGTCTAGGTGCTTAGCAGAAATTTACAAGTAATCTTTTTTTTTCTTCACAAAAATGCCTTGTCTAAAAGTGTTAATGGCAAAGAAATTTATAATGAATCTATCAAAATGATCAAAAAGACATCAGGAATCTCAATTATTCCAACATGAAAACCTTAATGAAAAGTTAAATGCAGGTATACTCAACAACCAATTGAAGTGTTAGCAACTTTCCCTCGGCCTCCGTACTGTAGACCTATAAACATAAAATAAAACTATTGACAAGTAACACACATTCAGCATTTTAAAAATACTTTTATAGGAAATTTTGAAACATTATCTTTGAAATAAAAAGATACATCAGTTTGTTTTAATTTATAGCCATAACAGTTATTTCCTTTCCCTATTTACAAATTCCCTTACAACTGTATAGGAAGATGTCAAAACTTATGGCCGTGTGTGTGTGTGTGTGTGTGTGTGTGTGTGTGTGTGTGTGTGTGTGTGTGACAAGGGATGGAGAACTGGTTGTCTTGCTGAACGAGGAACCAGTGTGAGACTGCTGTCAGGGAGCTTCTTACTGCTGCGTGAGTAAATGTGAGAAATGAACTGGTATTTCCATATTTACCTGATGTGTGGCTAACGGGAGAGGTAGTATTTAAAAGGCACATAATACGAACAATTCCACCGAGCCCCTTATGTTGCCAACACAACTGCTAAAAAAAACACATAATATGTTGCAGTTAAACGGCCACGGATGGATACAGAGTCACAAAATGCTATACGGGAAAAATATGGAGGAATTGAAGTAAAGAATTTATTATACACAAACGAAATAGCAGACCAACATATATACAATGACCTTATTAACTACACAAACTCCATTATGAAAACAAAAAGATTAGATCTGCTTTGATTGGCACAGGAATCCAAGCATAAAGGAGTTTCAACCAGATGGCGTCCTTTGCCTGTTTCGGGCGGAAGAGGGGGAGCCAACTCGGGATACCCCTCCATTAGGGGGAGGTACCCAAAAGAGGCCGACACGTCTCCCCCGGCCCCACTCTCCTGTCCCCTCTTCTATGCAGAGAAACGAGACCCTCCAAATCTAATAAATTAACATACTAACAAGAAGTCTCAGTAGTAAATGAATATGAGGTTTCTATCTCAGAGACCCCCTTCCCCCTCCAAAACACATCTATGTTGACATTTTCTTCAGCTCCAATGATGACTTTCACATTTCTGACAAAATAAGGTGTCTCTGATCTAGAAGCACTTGTTTTTCACCTATACGTATTTCCAGAATGACTCATCACGGAATTTCCATAACATATATAACTCTGTCAGGTAAAAGATCGCGAAAATTCCAGAACATATATAACTTTATAAGGTAAAAGAGCTCAGAAATTCCAAGAAATTACGTAATGGAAATTCCAAAGAACATGCTAGAAAAATACGTAATGGAAATTCCAAAGAACATTCTAGAAAGTACGTAATAGAAATTCCAAAGATTACGTAATGGAAATTCTAGAAAGTACGAAACGGAAATTTCAAAGATTACGTAATGGAAATTACAGAATAACGCTATAAAAGGCAGGCAAAATTATTCACAGTGTTCATTTAGCAAGTGGATCTGTACGTGAGCAGGTAAGTCCTTTCTTCACCTATTACTAAAAATATTATTGAATAAACTGTAGTGTGTGGATCTAAAATAAATTCACACACGTTTAGGAAATAGACTGTAGTGTGTGGACCTAAAATAAATCTGCCAGATGTTGTTGTGAACAGCTGTCGCAGTACATTGTATAGCTGGAAATCAATAACTACTTGGAATTTACGCAAGATTATATATACTACTGTTACAGCCATGCTTTATGATAATTATTTTCGTACTTGCTGACTATCATGGGCAAAATATCTGATAACATACTATCAATAATACGGAACTCGCGTATTAAGTCGTCCATATAATATTTTACCCCTCGCAAATAAGATCATAGCTGATCAAGTAATTTTTTTATAAGTGATACTAGCTGTTTTACAAGCATTTTGTTTGGTCTCAAGTTGAGGTTCAATTTTTTGCACGCCGTTGAAAGAGAAACACCGATACCAGATATTATTAACAAAAACGAATTTAATGATGCTCCACTTGAAATTATACCAGAGCTTGTCATGAGCAGTGGTAAAGATGATATTACTCGAAGTATTCTACTGTAATACTTGTAACATTGTTTTACATACCAAAGGTTTTTATGATAATATATGTAATATTGCATTAGAGCGTCAACATCTTGTTTTAGAATTTCTTCTGAAATATGATTGAAATCGATGATCTGTTTTTTCATTATACAATATTTGTTTACAGTTTTATATAATATTAAAAACTCTAGCACCAACAAATCGAATCAAGAAACTCACGGAACTTATTGTTAGGATCAGCTATAAAATCTCTGTACTTGTCATAAACATCAGACGAAGTGTTCTTATATCGTTCATCTGTCAATACCGCATTTTTCTTTAACCAACTGTAGGAATCAAACGTGTTTTCTACTTCACGTTCATAAAAATCTGTTTCATTCACCAAATTACCGTATTCTCTTTCTGTTTCATCAATAAACCCAAGTACCAAGCTTATTTGATTCAACGAAAAATTTTTAGGACAAGATATTGTCAGATAATTGCATATGCGACAACGAAATTATCAGCATTAAGTTTTGGAGTTATTTCCGTCCAAGAAAGGTAATTTGAGTAAACGTATTTACTCTAAGCCATAATTTTTCGTATTGTTTTGTGAACATTTTCTCGACATCATTGTAACAATTTCGCAATGACAATTGACTAAAGCGTTGGAGTGAGGAAATGGAACATCATGTTCTTCACCTATATCGTAATAAGAACCAATCCCTACACCAAATGTTGTTTGATTGACTTCCTCAAAAAACTTTTCTCGCTCATCATCGCTGAGATTACTAATTTGATTTGTCAAAATCTTTGATTATCGCTAGAGATACGTGAACAATATTCGGATCAAATTCGGGGGGTGGGGGGTGGTTACGCATCATTGGTAGAAGTGCGTTTGAGTATGCTTTTATAATTAACTCTGTATCCGGCGTCATTCTAGCAACTTTAACTAGGTTTCCTTGTCGCAGTAGTACACGCCGAGATGTCTAAAAAAAATTAGGTTTGAAAAACTATTGTATAAGTCCTTGTTCTTTTTTATTCCTATTATCTTAGATTCCGCTAGTTTGTCGAGATCATCATGGCTATCGTTTACTCGTTCTACTCTTTCATCATAAGCTCGTTCTTTTTATTAAATTCGATTTTATAATCAAATCTAAATTTTCAAAATTAAGCTCGAGCAATATTTTTCCTAGCAGGATTTTAATTTGTTTATGTTCTATACAATCACCAGGTTTAGAGTAACTGCTTATAATATCAAAGTCTCTTATTGCTTTAAGTAGTTGTGGTCCTCGCATATGCATAACGAGAATAATTTTTTTTCTTCTTCTGACAATGGAGAGTTTATCATTGGAATTGAAAAATTTTTCCTATTATTTATCACACGTGCTGATAGTGATTCGTCTCCAACATTTATTTTAGGGTTAAAAATATTATCATAAAATTCTCTCGCAATGATTGTAAATAATTGTGACATTTATTTTACAGCGATAGATTAAATCTGATCATCAAGTGTGTATATTTGAATTGCTGTCAATCCTTGAAACGGATGTTCAGCAGCGATAACATAAACTCGGATATACAAGTACTTGTTGACAGTATTTTCTGTCGGAATCGTAAAATATTGTGTTGTTGAAATATAAGTGTCTGTTGTACTGTATAATATTACCAATTATAAATTTGACCAACACTAGAGTTTAATCGACCTCGCAAATGAAATTGCCAAGTAACAACTCGAATGGGACATTTAATTTTAGTCCAAAACTTTTCAACTTCTCCGTTAGTAGTCCATTCTTGTCTATCAGAGAAAGCGTTATAAGGATAATTTAATTCATATTATCTTAGACTCCGCTAGTTTGTCGAGGTCATCAAGGCTATCGTTTACTCGTTCTTTAAAATCTACTATTTCACCATAAGCTCGTTTTTATCAAATCAAATCTAAATTTTCAAAATTAAGCTCGAGCAATATTTTTCCTAGCAGGATTTTAATTTGTTTATGTTCTATACAATCACCAGGTTTAGAGTAACTGCTTATAATATCAAAGTCTCTTATTGCTTTAAGTAGTTGTGGTCCTCGCATATGCATAACGAGAATATTTTTTTTTTCTTCTTCTGACAATGGGGACCTTATCATTGGAATTGAAAAAATTTCCTAGTATATATCACACGTGCTGACAGTGATTCGTCTCCAACATTTATTTTAGGGTTAAAAATATTATCATAAAATTCTCTCGCAATGATTGTAAGTAATTGTGACATTTATTTTACAGCGATAGATTAAATCTGATCATCAAGTGTGTATATTTGAATTGCTGTCAATCCTTGAAACGGATGTTCAGCAGCGATAACATAAACTCGGAAATACTAGTACTTGTTGACAGTATTTTCTGTCGGAATCGTAAAATATTGTGTTGTTGAAATATAAGTGTCTGTTGTACTGTATAATATTACCCAGTCGATATCATTGTTTGATCCTTCCAATCGCCAATTTAAATTCGATCAACACTAGAGTTTAATCGACCTAGCAAATGAAATTGCCAAATAACAACTGCAATGGGACATTTAATTTTAATCCAAAACATTTCAACTTCTCCGTTAGTAGTCCGTTTTTGTCTATCAGAAAAAGCGTTATAAGGATAATTTTCAGGATAATATGATAATGCACTTACCTCAAACCCAACTCGGTTATTAGTTGCTTTAAAAAGTGTTGGAATATATCAGGGTTAACTGGAACATATGTTGTTGTTATTTTGTTGTCTCTCATATTTATGTTACCTGACATTAGTCCACCGGATCGTTTAAAATACGGGGTGAGTTTTTTTTTTTTAACTGAGCGTAACTAATAGCATCAGTATCATCAGCTGGTTGTGAAGTTGTCGGTAATCCAGTTATTTTTGAGTTATTGCTCATTACAAGGTTACCTGTCACTGTTAAGTTTTTTATCGTCAACGTATTTTAGTTGCGTATAACTCACCGCTTGTGTGTTATCAACATTTGCTGGTGGATACTCGGTTTCCAACCCAATAATTTTTTTTACTTGACATGTTAATATTACCTGTAACGGTTCCACCAGTTTTATCAAGCTTGTTATTATCAAAATATTTCAACTGTAAATAACTTACCGCTTGGGTTTGATCTAAGTTTTTTGGAGGATATGCGGTTTCCAAGCCTTAAAACTTTTTTCCTGACATGTCCAAGTTACCGCTTAAAATTCCTCCTGTCAGTGATAGTTTGTTACTGTCAACGGATTTTAGTTGTGCATAACTAACAGCTTGTGTATCAACAACATGTATTGGCGGATGATTTGTTTCTAAACCTAGAACTCGTTGATTTGACACAAATAAATTTCCTGTCATTGTGTCGCCGGTTTTTTTGACTAGGGATGACAGATCAGTTATTATTGGTTTGTCAGCGGAAACAGATCCCGTAAGTGCGGTTCCAAACTTTGTATAATAGGTCATATTATGTAAATTATATAACATAAAATTGCATAACAATAATGACGAAGTCAGCGATATTAAATTTTGACACCGAGCGATTAATCAAACATAAACATAATAAGGAACTTCCAGATTTTCATTATCTTATTGTTGGTCCCACAGGCTCTGGCAAAACAAACATTTTGCTAAATCTCTTACTCAACGATACCTTTAATTACGATAAAGTATATATTTACACAATTAACCCACAACAAGACAAATACGAGTTATTACACGAATGCAACGATAAACTTCGTGATAAGCTTGACGCTGGCGATGATATATTTTTAATAAAACAACCAGAGGAATTAATCCCTGTCAACGAACTTGATTCGTCCGAGCATAAAATAATTGTGTTTGACGATATTCCGCTAAAGAACGAAGAGATGAACAAGATTAAGAAGTATTTTTCGTTGTCATGCAACAAAAAATGTAATTTGATTTATCTCGCGCAAGGCTTTTACAATTTTGACAGATTTATTAGGCGAAATGCGGGATGTTTTATAATATTTCCATGGCTAGATAATGTTGATGTGAGAAATATTGCAAACGAGCAATGTGGTGACGTAAAGAAAGATAAATTTATTGAATTATATCATCAAGCGACTAAAGACAAATACAATTTCTTTTTTGTTTGATAAACTAGCGCGTGATCTGGATAAAATGTTTCGTTGTTGTATTGACACACTTCTCTAGACAAATGTTATATCGCATATAAAAATAAATAATGGATTATCATAAAAAAATGAATGACTAAAAAACCATGCAGCATCTCAAGTTGTTTTTAAGAAGAGAGTGCAAGAAGCCCGTCCGGGACAAGTTCAAGCAAAAGAAACAGCCGATAAGTTATTTAAACCTATTACCGAAGCAGTACTTGGCAAACAACCAGAAATATCTGCGTTATCTCCAGAAGAACTAGAAAACATTAAAGAAAAAGGTTTGATAGGTTTACTCGGAGAAAGATCAAAAGAGGAAATTAAAAAATTGCAGAGGAACTTGTTAAAAATATTGCTGATCCTGTTGCACAACAGGCTGAATTTGATAGATTAATAAATAACCCTCTTGAGCTACAACGTGCTATTGCAAGATTGACGGTAACTCCAGCCGAATTTATCAAAGCAAACTAAGGAATTAACTGAAAAACAAAACATGATGACTAAATCTATTGCAGAAATAATGTCACTCAAAAAGCAAATAAGATTTTATAGAAAAAATGCACATATTAAAATATCAGACGAAGAATATGAAGGTTTTATTGGTAGACATAATATCAAAGACATTCACAATATTCGAGACTGATCAGAAGAAGAATATCAAGATTTAAAGGAAAAATAGAAGAAATTGAAAAATCTGGTTTATCTGCTGATGATAAAATAAAAGATGAGAGTATTTTGTTAAAAATGCATGATGATATAAGAGACGGAGTTATTGCTTATATTTTAAATAAAACAGAGAACAGTATCGAACTAGATCAGAAGATTATAGTAAAGGTTGGACTTTCAAAAGGTTGTTTAATCAGTACGAAAGCAAACGACTTAAAACTTTACCAGAGAAAACCACTGGATCTGGTGTTAAAGTTTTTACATCAGGCGCAGAAATGGTTGACCGACTTATCTTATTAATATCATCAAAAGAAGCAGGTAATACAGGTACTGAAATCGACAACGAGATCGTGGACATATTAGATAATCTTCGATCGAGTGGATTACTAACAACAGACGAGTATGAATTTTACATGGCGATCTTATATAAATGTCAACAACACTATTACTTGACTCTTCACAAACAACGAGTGACGGCGCAAACTTTTGTGTTCACTATGATCCACCAATCATACTAGATCCCGGTAGCCTCTACGAAATTGGATTAATTCCGCTACGATATGGCATTCCATGGCAAATGTAAAAACAAACGTCAATGACGACTTTATATATAATTCTGGTGCTTGGGTATCAGTCAAAATACCACGGGGGGGGGGGGCATATAATATAACTGATCTCAACAAAACGATAAGAGAGCTGATAACAAAATACACTGCCGCAGACAATTTTGAATTAACTCCAAACTATAATACGCTACGAGTCAGAATCACATTAAAAAATAATTTGATAATCGATTTTTCACCAGCGACTAGTATCGCATCGTTGCTAGGATTTAATCGTCGACAGTATGGCAGTGTTACAGAACAAATTTTTTTCGGCGGACGGAGATCTTCCAGTTAACATAACAGATGTAAATACAATATTGATAAATTGTTCTACTGTATTAGGGTCTTACTCAGCCAAGGGAAGTCAAGGTCAAACAATCTATAGTTTTTCGCCAGATATTCTGCCTGGTTCACTGATGCAAATTACTCCTCGACAAATAATATACTATCCGATTACTCCTGAAAATCAAGTAATCAGCATAACAATACAACTAACAGATCAATCAGGACGACAAATAGATCTTAACAATGAAATTGTGACTTATTATTTACTCCTACACATTGCGTAGGCTGGCAAAAACGTAGTTGTCGCACGTAAATTTTGTAAACTTAATTTAATAACGATGAGACAAAATAAAGTTTATCAAAGAACTATTGTAGGTGGAATTTTTGGAAATATATTTACAAAGATGATCGAGAATATCCCAGGAATTGCACCTAAAGTAGCACCAATTGCACAAGCTTTTGCGACGGGGGCAGCTAGTGCAGCAGGCAGCGCAGTAGGACAAAAATTAATTAAGGACGCAACACCTACGGTGTCGGAAATAAAACGAGCAATATCAGATATTGCACCAACAGCGGAAACAGAACGAACTATGATAGCTACAACAAAAAATATTACTGTCGCCACACGGTACATAAGCTAGTAAACAAAACAAGACGAAAATTAGATTTGCCTCAGATCTTACATTACAATTTTGTGTAACGATTATAAAATAAAAAATGTCAGTTGAAAATTATCTTGACTTTGGTGAGGAATATGATACTGACAATAAAACAATAGAATTCGAGTATATTGAATACCTCGACGATAACTCAAACGAACCAAATAAAGCTGGTGAAAAAAATTTAACACAAGAGATGAAGATGTGTTCGTGCTGCCTCACAAGGCTATACTAGAAGTTTGTGGTAGGATATTAACAGCAGCTAAAAGTGAAATTACAGATGACACAGAAATTGCGCTAGTAAATAATGGCTGGAGTTTGTTTAAGGGTGCACGATATCAACTAGAAAATCAAACACTGGAGGATATTAATGATTGGTTACCGGTTGCAAGTGCAATATTAAATACTATTTCATTTAGCGAAGATTATTCGAGATCAATTGCAACAAATATGATGTGGTTCAAGGATACAGAACCCGGAGAAGCTATTGGAAATGAATTTCGTACTGGTGCAGGTGCTCCTGGTGCAGATGATAATAATCTAATCGCAAATCCAGCTAATAATGCAGTTGCTGATATTGGTAATGCGATAAGATTAGCCGTCACAAACATACGACATCAACGTTACAATGAGAGATATGCCAAAAGAAAAGCGCTTGCAGCGGGATCACAACAAATAACAATGATGTTGCCGTTAAGCACAATATTTGGATTTTGTCGCGACTATCATAAGGTATTTCGAGGGTTGAAACACACACTTATTTGAGAACGGGCAGACCAAAATAATTGTCTTATTCGAATTGGTGGAGCGGACGCAAAATTTGTGATTAATAGATTAGCGCTGTGGATGCCTTGAATTGTTCCATCAATAGCTAGGTTAGCAGAACTTCACACAACGTTAGAGGCTTTTACAAAAAAGATTTATTTTCTTCAGCATAAAATATATCAAATAAGTGTTCCTAACCCAGTCGATTACACATGGCGTATCACAGCTACTCCGAGCGAACAATTACCAAGGCATGTATTCGTTGTCTTTTAGCAAACAGCTAGACTTGGTAGCCAACTACAAAATAACTCTGTTTTTGATAACGCTAACGTCAGAAGAATATTTGTCAGAATAAACTCTAAAACAATACCCAGAACGAATGATCGAATGTGACTTTACAGCCGGAGCTGATAAAAATATTACGAGAGCGTATATGTACCTGATGGAAGCGATGCAAAAATATCAGGACGCTGACAGTGTTATTACAGATTAACGTTGAAGAATTTCGTACTCTTTATCCGATCTTTTTATTTGACGTATCAAAACACTCCGATCGAATGATTAATTCAACCGCAGAAATAGAAGCAACTTGGACACTTGGAGGAGCTCCACCGGCTCCTCTAAACGTGTTTGCGCTTGTGTCTAGCGATCTATTCTTGACGACTGACTCTGTAAAAGGTAGAATGACTGTCCAAGTTTAATCTAACAACCTTGATATAATCAAGGAAAATGAAAACGGAATACACAGCTAGAGAAATATACCTAACGCCAGGCCAAATTAAAATTTATCAGCAGCGGTTGCTAAACGTAATTCTGTTTCTGTAATGATATCCCCAAGGACGGGCGCGTCCGCAGGGAAAGTAATGTTAACTCAAAACTTAATCAATAGGCTACATCGGTGAAAATCCTTCATCCTTCGGTTATCTGTTGCACAGGGAAAATTTATGGCAAAACACGGCGGATTTTTTGGACCAGCACTTTCTGTAATTTTACCTAAGATTCTACCTGTATTAGGAACACTGGGACTAGCGGAAGCGTCAGGGGCAGTATCTGGAGCAACTAAAAAGGCTGTATCTGGAGATGGAATCAAACAAATTTTATATAACAATAAATAATATAATGCCAGCTAAAAAGAAATCGCCAGCGAAGAAATCGCCATCGACAAAATCTACAAAAGAGAAGTCGCCAGCGAAAAAATTGAGAAATTATTCCTTTCGCTCCGCTGCTAGCGGAGTTAGCAGGCAGCCTAATTCCAAACCTGCTAGGGATAGGACGTGGAATGACTCTACCAGAAACCAGGCGCCATTGAGTAATCTCGAAATTATGAATGACATTGTCGGATTTCGTGGAGTATATTCCAAAGACGAATTAGATAATGTACCAGCAGGTGATTCGTTTGTTGTAAATATATAAAACTTCTATGATGGATCAGACACTCATTGGGTTGCTGTCCATATCAATAATTATTTTGATTCGTTCGGACTTCCTCTTAGTGATCTTATAAAAAAATATATTTTAACAAAAAATTTAAAAAATAAATTACTCGTCTAATCAACTACAGCCGGTTGGATCATCTGTTTGTGGTTAGTATTGTATAATGTTTATCCGACAGATGTCCCACCCGAGACTTGGAGAGTCCAAATTTAATTTTTTAAATTTTATTTTACAGTTTGACAAGCAACCTTTTCACGCAAATGATACGATTGCAATTAATTTTATCTAAACTAAGGAATATGTCAACATACTGTCTCAAATGTAAAACTAAAACAGCGAATGCCGACGAGACAACGGAAAAAACAAAGAACAACAGGATGATGTTAAAAAGCATTTGCGCTGTTTGCGGTAGAAAAAAGTATGTTTCTGAAATGGACAACTGGAACTGGAATCTACCCCGACAAGGTTATTTTGGTAGATGATTAATTGACGAAGGTAAATATTTTTGTCGATGATAAAAATAAAATGAAATTTAATTGTAATTGTGATAAAGATCTTTGTATAGAACAAGATAAAATTGTTACATACTGTCAATCATGCAATCAACGTGAGGTAATTGGCAGCGGCATTGACATCCACAAATTTATTGGAAAATTGCCAAGGCCGAGGACTGGTTGGACATTGCCTGGCCATAAATATACTGGACCGTACAATCCACTACACGAACAACTTGACGAAAACGATAATCCATTACCAAGACAAGAACTATACAATGGTGTTGATGCAATAGCAACGCGTCATGATATTTGTTATGGTGATAACGAACAAGATAAGCATGACTGTGATAAGGTAATGCTAGACGAACTTAAAGATATGAAACCTGCAAATATGCGATAACGATTTGATAGAAGCTTAGTTCAAACAATGATAGGAACAAAATACAAACTCGGATTCGGAAACGAATTATACGATGATCTGGCATCAGAGCTACATAAACGTAAAAAAAAAAATTCCACGACGTAAGGTTGTCGCAAATGCCGTTGACGATATCTGGGCGATAGATTTATTTGATGTGTCAAATCTTGCTCAGTTTAACGTTAGCGCTGATGGCGCTCCAAAGAAATATCTTGTTAACGTCATTGATGTTTTTAGGAAATACGCGTATAGTGTACCTGTATCGGATAAAACTGGAACATCGATGACTGATGCGCTAAAACAAATTATCGTTAGGACGGAAAGTAGGCCAAATAAGATCTGGACTGATCACAGAGCGGAGTTTTTTAATAAAAGTTCGAACAGTTTCTGGAACAAAATAGCATAAAAAATATGTTACAGGAAACGAAGGAAAAAGTGTCGTCTTTGAGCAATTTAATGGCACACTAAACGAGCTGATACATAAACATTTGACAACTAAAAGCACAAATAAATACATCGACGATCCACAGCAGATTGTTGATAATTGTAATAACACGAAACACAGATCAATTAAAATGTCACCAAGCGACGCAATTAAAAATCCGATTCTTGCAAACGAAAACATGTACCGCAGACATAAATTTAAAGTTGGTGATCGAGTTAGAATTTCTCTGGCGAAAGAAACATTTGCGAAGGATTTATCCCAAACTGGAGCTAAAAAGTATTTTTTTCGATAACATTTTACTGACAATGCCTGTAACTATGCGCTAAAGGAATTATTGGGTGAGCCAATAACCTGTAGTTTTTACGAACAAAAACTACAAAAAACTGAACAAGATATATTTGTTATTGAAAAAGTTATTAGAAACAGCGGCAACAAAAGCCTTGTCAAGTGGCGTGGGTACAGCGATAAATTTAACAGCTGGGTTCCAACTAAGTCGATAAAATAATATTGTTATAAATTTCCTCGTCCTTACGTTTGACAGATTTACATTTCACTGGTTTACATAACGATATTAGATACTGTCTGCGATCGTCAGAGTTCATCATTAGGTTAAAACTATTGACAAATATAAAATCGAATTTTATATTTTTCTGTCGGCCCCGGATTCTAAAAACGGTTTTATCAGCCGCCCAAAAAACTGATTTTCATCTACTGAAAAATTAAATTTTGAGATTTTCTTTGTGATATGATATTTAACATCATATCGTCCAGCGATTATATCAGCAAGTCGTTTCATCAAGTTCATATTGTAATATATTTTTATTTAATTTACAATAATAAAATGACTAACGAGGTAAAGTATCATCAAAAAGTTGATATATTAAATTAATGAGAATTAGTCGAAGCAGTGCGAAAATGTTTATCGGGATATAGTTCTTATTCTGTCAACGTTAATGTGATGCAAGGTGATTCTAATAAAATTCTGCTAACAGCAGCAGAAAAAAAAAACTTAATGAAAGCTCAGTAATAACTCTAAGGTTTGATAGATGTGATGTGTTAATGTTTGCTCATAATTGCCTTACCAAGGCCGAGCTAGAAAATATAATTAATTGTCGTATTTGAAGATGATTCTGTCAAATGTTGACATTGATGTTGCTGATTTTGTTCTGCCATCTGGACATATTTTATTGTTGCCGGATGAATTTTAAAATGTTTTGCTGCAGCTGTTATCGAAGAAAATTCTAGTTCCTCACCTGTACTAATGTTATATGATATTATAGGTTTAGCAGAACATCTGAAATTAATACCACCTCCTCGTCCTCGTCTGCTATTTTTTACGCGTGACAAGTTCGAGGTTTTCTCGACAATTGTCTGTTTTAATACCGTTGACGTGGTCTATTACTAAACCATCGGGTATACGTCTGTTAAACGTTTCGTAAACAAAACGATGTGATGAATAATTAACGTTATTTGTTAGTGTTCCTCTAACAGTTATTCTAAGATAACCGCTGTTGCTCATAAAATCAACAACTTTTTTCGTTTGGATATTTCGAATAATACCGCGATCATTAGCCTCATATAAATCAAATACGGGATGAAGTTGAAATTCATATTGCAAAGACAAGTTTTCAATATTATCATCATTTATAGATCCATTTCCTCTATAAACTCTGTCCAGCTGATATGTCTCCGCAGAACAAAGTATAAATAAAATCTTTCCTAAAAGTTTCAACTCTCAGCATTATCACCTTTAACGCTGATCTTATAACCAGCTGATGTTGATTTAGCAAACGGTTTTCCGTATTTGACGTGAATCACTGAACCAAGTGCATTTGCAACATATAAGTTATAGGTTGGATGAACATGATATTCTTCCTGTTCCTCTGCTGTCAGTCTTATGCAACTCAAATTTTGTGTCATTATACCTTAAACAATTTGTATCTCTAATTGATTTTTCAACTAGCAATATTAATTAAATATATACGATGTTATATAACAATGCTGACATTGCGAGATATAGCCAAAAAAAGCCTTATAGGTGAACCTACGAAAATAGCTACTGCATTTTCCGGCTACGATAACAGTTATAAATTTGATGATCAAAATATTTTAGCAAATTTTAACTCTACAAATTTGTTTTATCTACTGTATCTAACTGTAACGCGAGAACTTGCAGTACATAAAAGTATCAAACTGACAGTACAATATCATGTTATTTTATCAAAGTTGCAAGCATCTCAAGATGTAGAAATTGATGAACCATACTAAACAGCTAAATCACGAAAAATATTAGCTGGAACAATATTTCCTCAGTCGCCGATGAAATACATCAGGAAATAAATAAAAAATTGAAAGAATTTACTGCATCAGGGTCAGGTTGGAAATTTGAGGTGATGGAGGAAATTGTATTTCGCACAGCAAAATATAATGTACTTTACGGCAGTTCTTATGTTAATCTTCCCCAAAAGATTAAAAACAAAAAATGTTTCATAAACGTAAAAAATACTGATAACAAATGTTTCCAGTGAACTATTCTTTCTGCGATATTTCCAGCAGAAAAAATGCTAATCGCGTCGAAAAATATATTAGTTACGTATCAAAATTAAATTTAATTGGGATAACTTTTCCGGTTGCAGAAAATCAAATACCAAAATTTGAGAAACAAAATAATATTTCAGTTAATGTGTTTGGTCTTTACGACCACGAAAATGTTTATCCTAGATACATCTCTGAAAAGCTACACAAAACACAATAAACTTGCTATTCTATAAAAAATCATTACGCTTGGATCATAAACTTTAATAGGTTGGTTGGCAGAGAATATAGAGAAAACAAAAATTAGAAATATTTCTGCTACCGTTGTTTACAAGGTTTTTCTAGTGATGAAAAACTGCAAGATCATGTTAAATACTGTGTTAACGTTCAAAAAATAGCAATGCCAACAGAAAAAGAAAAAGTTTTAAAATTTAAAAATTATAATCATACATTAAGTATTCCATTCGTTATTTATGCTGACTTTGAGTGTTTACTTGTCCCTCTGGCAGGTGTAGAAAATGATCCAAATAAATCCAGCACCAGATAAATACAACAACATGTTCCTTGTGGAGTAGCTTATAAAGTAGTTTTTTGCGTCAACGATAAATTTTCAAGTCCAATAAAATTATATCGAGGTAAAAATCCTGCCGTGTGGTTACTAAAAGTTTAATAGATGATGTCAATAAAATCACCGACAGATTATCTAAAACAGCTCCAATAAAAATAAGACCAAAACAATAACTTGATTTTTCCGAGGCAGTTAATTGTCATATCTGCGAGAAACCAATCCGTGAACAAAGATCAGGCTTCGACAAGGTGCGTGATCGTTGTCATCTAACCGGCCAGTATCGTGGAGCCGCACATAATAATTGTAATTTGAAATTTCATGCGCCAGATTTAATTCCTGTTGTGCTACTTAATTTTCGTGATTATGATAGTCATATCATTGTCGAAGCATTTGGCGATGAGGAAATTAAATCTAAACTAAAATTAAATAATGTAATAAAATGTATTCCAAACAATTTTGAAAGGTATATGTCAGTTACATTTGGCAAATTACGTTTCATCGACAGCTTACAATTTATGGCGGCAACGCTGGATGAGCTTGTAAAAGGTTGTAGCAGTTTTGGTAATCTACGAAGTTGCTTTGGTGGGGATTATGCCTACCTGACAAATAAGGTGTCTTTCCGTACGAGTACCTCGACGACTGGAGCAGATTTGATGAAACTTCTCTGCCACCCAGAGAGAGTTTTTACTCGCAACTAAAAGGTGAAGGTATATCCGACAACGAGTACAAATACTCACAAGAAACT
The DNA here is from genome assembly GCA_016617855.1 of Megalonaias nervosa. Classification (NCBI taxonomy): domain Eukaryota; kingdom Metazoa; phylum Mollusca; class Bivalvia; order Unionida; family Unionidae; genus Megalonaias; species Megalonaias nervosa. The sequence goes on from JAECUM010015420.1 coordinate 54,180, forward strand.
TGGAATAAATTTGGTTGTAAGACACTTGGTGATTGTTATGATTTATATTTAAAAACAGATGTATTATTGTTAGCAGATATTTTCGAGAATTTTCGCAAAGTTGGATTGGATCTCTTAACTGATGTTGATATGTTTAATTTTATTGAAAAAGGGATTCGCGGCGGAAGTAGCGTTATAACAAAAAAATATGCGGTAACTAATAATAAATACTTAAAAATTACAATCCTAAACTACCGTCAAATTATATTATTTATTTTGACGCTAATAATTTATCTGGTTATGCAATGTCAGAGCCAATGCCGTGCAGTTGATTTCATTGGATAACTCCAGATCAATTTCTTAAAGAAACTGAGAAAAATCTCCCAGAAAATGTCAGTTATTTTGTTGAAGTTGATCTTGATTATCCCCGACAACTTCATGATTTACATAACGACTATCCGTTTTTGTGCAGAGTCAATAATGATCGATTGCAGTTTATTATCGCCTGAGCAACAGGCAATGACAACATCAAAAAATTCAATCGTTACTAAGCTAGTTCCAAATTTACTCAGTAAACGAAATTACGTGATACATTACAAAAATTTAAAACAAGCAATTGACCACGGCTTAGTCCTTAGGAAGGTTCATCGCGCGCTAAAATTTAATCAGTCTTGTTGGATGGCAGATTATATTGATTTAAATACCAAACGTCGTGCTATTGCTAAGACCGACTTTGAGAAAAACTTTTTCAAGCTGATAAACAATTCCGTATTTGGTAAGACCATGGAAAATATCAGAAAGCGATTACACATTGAAACTGTAAATAACGTAAATCTCAGAAATAAATTAGTCAACGATGACGGTTTTGTCAGTATGAAAATATTTAATGAAAATCTTGTTGCAATACAACGACGAAAAACAAATTTAAGTTAAATAAACCAATTTATGTTGGTGCAGCTGTACTTGACTTCAAAATGGCTAATGTATGTCTTTCACTATAATTTTACGAAGATATTTTGGCCAGATTCGGAGTTGCTATTTACTGATACAGATTCACTTGTTTTATAACATAAAATGCGAGGATGTTTATCAAGATATTTATGATCATAAGGAGTTATTTGACTTATCAGAGTATCCAACAAGCAGTGGATTTCATGATCCAACTAACAAGAAAATCATCGGCAAAATGAAAGATGAATTTATGTTTGTGCCAGCTAAGGAATTTGTTGGACTAAGAAGTAAAATGTATGCTGTAATTTTAGATGACGATAAACTGACAACAAAGGAAAAGATATTCCTCGCGGATACGTAAAAAGTGTATGAAATTTGATGATTTTAAAGCAGCGCTAAACAATAATGTCAGCTTTATTAAAACAAATGTTATCAGGACAAATCATCACAAACTTGAAACAGATACAATTATAAAATGTGGACTAAGTAATTTTGACGACAAACGCTATTGTGAGGACGGAATTAATACGTTTGGGTTTGGACACTATGCCAGTACCGGAGGTGATATATTCGACATCATCTTTAATTAATTTCATCTAAACTTTAGAAATAATGTTTGAAAATTTAACGTTAGCTGATGGAGTTAGTAGCAAAGTTTAAAAAAATAATTGTTAATGGCCAGTGAATATCATTTCAATTTAATGATGAAATTTCAGGTATCTGTTTTAGTAAATTTGATAGAACGAAACTCTCACTTATTAAATCAGATAACAGCAAATATCTTAATTATCTTGAAAAATTACGAGATGTGCTCACGTTAAAGTACAATAATCTTCATGATCCGATCAGTCAAGAAAAATATACCAAGATAAATATTGACTTTAACCGGTCGAAGGTTTTTGCAAAAGGTTGTAAGTATTTTGTCAACAGGGTAGTAATGAGATAGTTATTTGAATGTCATCGAAAAGTAAGCGGAAAAGTTAAATTGTATTTATATAAGCATGATGATGAATTATTTCTGTTAGCTACCGTTGATGTTTTAATGATAGGTGATGAAATTCTTTAAAAAAGAAGAACGGACTTACCTGCTCACGTGCAGATCCACTTGTTAAATGAACACTGAGAATAATTTTGTCTGCCTTTTATAGCGTTATTCTGGAATTTCCATTACGTAATCTTCGAAATTTCCATTACGTACTTTCTAGAATTTCCATTACGTAATCTTTGGAATTTCTATTACGTACTTTCTAGAATGTTCTTTTGAATTTCCATTAAATACTTTATAGAATTTCCATTACGTAATTTCTAGAATGTTCTTTGGAATTTCCATTACGTAATTTCTTGGAATTTCCACGATCGTTTACCTGACAGAGTTATATATGTTATGGAAATTCCGTGATGAGTCATTCTGGAAATATGAATAGGTGAGAAAACAAGTGCTTCTAGATCAGAGACACCTTATTTTGTCAGAAATGTAAAAGTCATCATCGGAGCTGAAGAAAATGTCAACATAGATGTGTTTTGGAGGGGGGAGGGGGTCTCTGAGATAGAAACCTCATATTCATTTACTACTGTCTCGCAGTAATTAACATAACTCTAACCCTATAGGAACACAACAAGCATATACACGTGAGACGTGGAGTTGAACCGAACTGAGAAAGGAGAGAATGATGGTGTGATGCCTTTGCTACGTGGCTCGCGAGAGGTAGTATGGATCACACCTGATCTCCCAAAGGGACGGCCAATATATAAGAACATCACGAAAACACAAACACGGGGACACACAAACATTTTACTAACAACTGCGAGGTAGCTAAACCCACACACAGAGCATGCACTCTGACAACAGACCACTCTACTCTGCTTCTGTTTGTTGTTGGTTTTCTTGTTTATGTTTTTATTTTGATATTTCTTTTACATCTAGAATATAACATCAAGGAACTAGATAAGGACTCAAAGGCGTGGGGAAAAAAGGGACCTACCTATGGGGTGCCCACTATCTCTCATTGCCACATGTGGATCCCTGGCCTTCCTAGCAGGATGTTTTATTATTTTTCCTAGGATTTTGAAATTAAATTTTAAAAACTTTCTGATTTTTTTTCTCAAGAAAACACACAACAACTGACTATAGAGGGAAACATAAAGACATAAAAGCCGTCATAAAATTTCAGCACAAAGTGGGTCCTCTCAAAGCTAGCCACGTTAATTATAGGTGGAGGGCAGAGAGGGATCCACACCAATAATCGTCAAAATTCACTTAAGTTATTAGTCCAAAGCAGGATTCGATCATTTCTCTTATGAACTGAATGTCGTATTATTCACTGAAATTATTTATTTAAGTACTTTTTGCTTGTTAATGGGATTTGATTTTGCACTTTTCTTGTGTTCTCCTCGTTATCGCGGTTGGGAACTGATGGAGGTTAGGGGTAGAGGTAGATGCAATGGCAACAGTAAAAATCATTAATGTAATATCACATTATAAAAGAATTATTGATTATGTTCCCGCAGAAAAATAATTATTATACGGCACATATTTTCATATGTCAATGTAATTTTGATTCATAAACACATATCTTTGTCATCAAAATATGTCATCAGTCTCTGGATCACTAGTATTTGACTTCGTACATCTTACAAACACCACGGTCTGCTTGAAAATGTACCTTTGACCGACTCTAGGTATGAAAGTCGTATTGGATGGATATGGAGACCTAAACACACTTGGCGGACAGTGTGTATGAACTTTAAAGCAGGCATCTTGGAGTGATTGTAATTAGTACTGTGTTAGCTTAAATAACAAAAGGAGAAAAATCCTTGTGAAAAGATATTTTTGATAATTATCCACTCTATATACATTCATAGTAAATTACTGTTTTAATTGAATCAAGTATTATGTGCATATTTGAATAATGCAATGCTAAAAGATATAGATTTTCCTTTATAAATATAACAATCATCAAATTTAGATAAGGTTTATTTCTTGCAAATGTGCCTGCTAGACATTAATTTGTCTAATTGCTGTATATTTGAATTTTTTGAAGATTTTTCGGATCCAAACAGTTGTTTCGTGATTATTCATGTAGTGTGACTTCTTCACGCTTGCGATACTGCTACGGTTTGAACAGTGCTTATGCAGGTACGGGTGGATCGGTTATTTCACTTTGAAGGAATTTGGTAGGGGTATATTTTGATTGTTTTTTAAGCTCTGGCATATAACTATAGTAATGCTTTACAAGAATTATTAACTTAGGCGTTTCTGGACGATATTGAAATGTACGAAGTGTTAGAAGGGTCCTGAACTGGCTAATTGCAAGGCAAACATTATAGTTTTAACTCAAAATTCAAAACTTCACCATCTTCATCAGTGTACAAATATCTTCTGACATTTGGAATGGTATGTATATCTAAAATACTTGTACTTATTGTTCATTACTGTAAACTGTAGTGATTATCTTTAGCTAAATTTCGTGTACTTGCATATGTTCGATCTTGAGATATTAAGAGTGTAAGATTGCGTAGGATCTATAAATGGATGCTTATGTACGTGTTTACAGTTACTAATAATAAAATAAGTAGTAAATATGTTGACAGGTTTGGTGCTGTTTCCCGTTGGACGGTCGGTCAAGTGGATTCTAAGAAGAATTAAGTTATTTCCCAATGGATGTGTTTAGTCATGCGGGTTCTTTAATGACGTTGTAGATTTGCAAACTGTCACCTAATAAGTAGTAGCAAATGAGCGTTTAACCCTTCGCCTCTATATAGGTTGCGAGGACTGGACAATTTTCTCATTCTTAATACTTGGTTTCTTGTTGTAACGTCAAGTCTGCAGAAGTATTTCTTTGTTGTATTTAGATATTATTTGAGAGGAAACATATGTTTGAATTATTCAGCGGCAATAGAAAGTGCTCATTGGACTATAATATTTTTTCTGGGACTACTATGAATTATTCAAAGAATTTCTTAATAACGCCATTTTGACATGTCAAGACTGTTGGCGGACCAGTATATCCGTGGATCTAAAATTTATATGGAACATTTCATTCTTTTGGACTTTAATAGAACTTTTTCAGGATTATTTGGATTCAATTCATAATACTGTAAGTTACTCTTAAATTTTCATTTTTTAACTTTTATAATTAAGTTCAGTGTTACGTTTTACAAACCTTTTTTCTGTTATTTACTTCATGACCTTATAATCGTAACAGCAAAGAAACATATTAATGAGTTTCTAATACTCATCATAATTCCAAAGTGCGCATGACAATTGAAACGCCTCTAATATATATACAGGGTTTTTTCCAGATAGCCTTTTGATTTATTAAGAGAATGAAAGTGCCAATATTTTTCATTTTTCGTGGGTGTGGTGGAAGAGGGCAGTTTACTTTCGCAACAACAATGAGGGTGGAGCTTTTTGCCAAAATGGTTACGACTTATCAGTTGAAAAATTAAAATATTTAAAAACAATTATACCAAAACTGAATTATCTTTACAAATGATTTATTTGTAACAATGTATCAAAACTTGCTCAGAGATATCAAATAAACTTCATTATTTGATGAGTAGAAAATACCTGGGTCTTTTGCTTTTCGACCTCACATTTATAACCTATGGCGGCATGAAATAACCCTCCAGTTATACCGATTGGTTGTAAGATAAACTGAGCTCTTGAACAAGCAGCATTGGAGCAGATGCTGCCAAATATGGGAATTATTCTTAATTCTTGCAATAGATTTTTAAAAACTTTATTTAACAAATCCATCTTGTCATCTTTTCTAGGTATCGCTATACTAATTTGGCAAATCACCTGTTACTCCAGAATAACATCATTAATATTTCTCTCTGGTTTTTCTAGAGTTTTACGAACCAGCATACAAAGTTACTTGCCTTATAAAGAAAGCATCATTTAAGACTCATTAGGAAATGCAATGTGTATTGAGTTCAGCCTCTTAACTATTGCGTAGCCTATGCTGATATTTGTATATGTTGACATTAGTGCCTGACATAAGTAACATAGTCTTTTTGCAGCTGAAATGCTCTGAATGCCATTAAAAAATGAGTAGTGAAGGAGATATATAAGTAATTTAACTAGTGTAGTAATATACGAAATGCTGCCCCTCTTTAACTGAGTGAATTTCCATCATTTAGCAGCTTTAGTTTTAGAATAACACGACGAGAAGACAGTACAACAATTTAATATGGTGTGGGCGATATAATAACTTTCTTTTAACCAAACTTAGTTATCAGTTTAGTTTTCTCAACTTAGATCTTTCAAAATAGTCATTATTGTACATGTGAAATTGGTTTATTCAATGCAACGCAATTTTCTATGGGGTCTCTCAGGTAGAATTCGGCCACAGTAAGACTTTTCCGATCTAGTTGATTGTTTCTTCCGATATCAGCTGCCATTTTACAACACAGAAAATTTAAAAGGTCTCCATATGATAAGGAATATCGTTAAAGAAACAGGCAGATTTGATTCTTAGCAGTGGGTTCACTCTATCGATCGAGGGTACAGAGTGCGCTTACATATATACTAAAATATCTATTCTGTTTTATCTGGAGAGCTTTGTGTAATCCCACTTTGGCTCATTGCCACTGTCTCACCTATTTATATACTATTATGTAGTATGAAACGAACTTTGAGCAAAAGGTTTTAGATACATATAATTACGAATTTTAATATAAAAATGGACGTATATCTAAATTTGATATGAGAGAGAGAGAGATCATTATACGTGTTGTTTTACATATCCAGATATTAGACTATTATCTTAAATAATTGGCGCTGGTAAGGATATACGCGCAGACCTGAGAGACACGTAATAGTTGATACGGAAAATCTACGTAAGTGTTCAGATTTTGTCAAAAACATTCTACTTAAATTATTACAACTTTATGACTAACCCAAATACATTTTAGGGCTTGTATGGCAAATCCGAATGGAGTCGCGAGTGATGGGTACACGAGTGGCAAAGCATTCAAATATTAATTATGTGTCCTTGGCAAACGTTTAGTGTAGTTCGGTAACAGATGCTACACCCAAAATATTTATTATCACTTAATTTCGGTTTGCAATCGTCTATCCTCGTTTCTCCATCGTTTTCAAACATGGCTATGATTGTGATTCGATATTAAAATTACTACGTAAAACAATTTTATTACTGAACCAAGAGTGTTTCCCATAAAAACGTGTACCATTCAACATGCATACGCAGCCATTTAGGTGATACTGAATATCGAATAGTAATAGGTCATGCATGTCCAGTCACTGATAATTTGCGCGATTCATAATGGAAACTGTTTAAAAGAAAAAGTGATCCTTGAATCCTACATTTTCTTATTTAGAGAAAGCGCATTATGCATTTGTTATGGTACCGCATTGATTCCATCAATGTATTCTACAGTCTCGACAGTTTAAGATCTGTTAATGATGATGGTGAGAGGTGGGAGGGAGAAAGAGAAGGAGCAAACGTAGTTCCTAAAGTGATGTTGCTGCTGGCGATGTCAATATTCTCCCACTGATACATTTTAACATTTTACTATCTCATTACGATATATATATATATATATATATATATATATATATATATATATATATATATATATATATATATATATATATATATATAGCATAGCCTCAGTCTAATAGAATCTAAATACCGAGACGAGGGGTTACATTGTCTCCCCACGAGGCTCTACTGAATGGGGAAACAAATATTGTAACCCCGCGGCTGCGATTTCCTTGTCTTTTACAATCACCAACATATATTCATGGAGAATTAGAGATTTGTGTTACTATTGTTACGAATATTTAATTTAATTGTTTGTCTGTTAGTTTTAAAGTTTTTTTATTTCATTACATGTTATTGCAATGCAACATTGTTTGCTGGACTTGACCTTGTCCAAAACTGAGTTCATTTCTGCTTGACCTGACTGACTTTTTTATTTTTTAAAATTTCATTTATGTAAACAACTAATAATAGCTTCATTATTCTCTGTGTATATGTGCTTATTATCAGGATTATTATTCAGGTAAACAAAGAAGGAGTAAGTATGTTGATCAGGGTCAGGGTTTTGGAGATTCCTAAGTGAATTTTGTAGGCTATTGTGTTGTAAATAAACAAGGCTCATTAGATCATTCTAGAAGGTTATTTTCCATTAGGTAATGGTTGTTTATAGAAAATGCTAATTGTGACCTGAGGTCAAACAGAGAACAATATTATCTTGTGACAGGATTTTACTAGTCGTGCTTTAACATCTAGCACTTTAAGTTGTATTATATTGTGACTAGTTTGGGCTGAATTTTATTTTCTTTAAATTATTGAATTCAAGTGATTATTTTTTCTGGAAATACAAAAGTGCTCTGATAAAATTCTTGGATAAAAACATTCATTGGAATTTATACTGAATTCAAACCTGGAATAATATTTCTGTGATTAAACAAGAGACTGTTGACACATCAGCACTTCGAAGGCCATAACAGACACGTCATCGCCTTCAATTTTGGATCTCTTCGGGACTTGAGCAGAGTTTTATTCAGGACTTTTTATTACTAGTACTTGTGTCTTTAAATCTTGGATTATTTATGGATTTAATTCGCAATACCGTAAGTTCTTTTTTCTCATTTTTCACTTTGTATTCTAGGGAAATAAATTATTTTTTAAATTGTACAAAGCTTGATGTCTTCACTCTTTTCTGTTACTTATTTTAAGAGCATAGACTCGTAACACTATCATATATAACTCACCTTTTCAATGGAAAAGGTGAAACTGTATGTGGCATACTGGTGTTGCAACTGATATTGGATGTCAAATTACTACCATGTATTAAAACATAATACCCAGCTAAATCATGTGAGGAGATTTCTACTTCATGATCCTCTTGGAAATTTAGATTTTCTGTCCTGAAAATATGGCAAGTATTGATATTATTGGTGCAATCATGCGCTACATGGAAATCTTTTTGTGGAATAGCGTGTGGACTGATGGATGAACCACTATGATTGGTAAATGCAGGAGTTTTCATTTGCAATTGCATTATTATGTTTGATTCAACTGGAACGGATTGGGGGGTGTTTGACAAAGTTTAAAAACAGAAGGTTTGGCATAGCACAAACCTGTTTGTTGCGGCCAGTGATGTTTATATCCTGTGTTTTTCTGTTAGTTTCGGACACAAATATTTTCTCACGCTTGAATTTATGTAATATGTTCAGAAGTAAACTTGGACAAGATTGTTTAAACAGCCTTTTATCTTTTGCCCTTAAAAAGCCTTTGCTAATTTGGCCCAGGTACATCCACGTCGGTTACATGGGCAAGGTAGAATGACTGGTCAGGTCACAACAATCACTGGGACATTTGTTTATATAATATTTGTAGATACAGGACACCTATCTGGAAATATGGGGTTAGCGTACATTTTGGGGTTTTCATTGCTTGTGTTTCTTCGTCTGTCTCTCGTTCAACTTTAAATATTCTAAATTGAGTTCACAATCTTGCTCTGAAGAGATATCTCCTCTTGTAGTGTTTCTGAGTTCTTCATCCCATCCCCATTCCCCAAAGTGCAATATATGCTGAACTATAAAGTGTTTAACAAAATTGATGGTGTGTTAGGACCCAACAGCAAGGACTCAAACAGTTTATTCTTGTGATCATCTCTGATGGCCTTGACTGTTGTTGATACGATTTCATTTATGAGCTCTACCTAAAAGCTAGACTTTGTGTGTGTGTGTGTGTGTGTGTGTGTGTGTGTGTGTCCCTTGAAATATTTCGTATGGTGTGTTCTCAGTGTTGGAGAGACCTTAAGTTTTTTGTTATATCTCTTAAGTTGCTTGATCTTAAAACAACTCCGTCTGGCACAGCAGAATACAACAACGGTTTCTTCCCTTGAAAAGTAGTTCCTTGCACCTGGACACCAATACTGAGACAACAAGACTGAGACAAAAAAATTAAGGTTAGCAAATTACCTAGATTTATCGGTCGCATTGGTAAGAATGTCATATTCCACATCATTGTCTCAGTCGGTCATATTCCACAGCATTGTCTCAGTCTTTTTTAAGTTAAATAACTGCGCTTTATTAACCAGCCATGTGGCTTCGCTTTTGATGCTTCGCATACGGTGACGGACAATGCAGTATTACAAACGTCAGTAGAGAATAGAGGAAAATTATTACATACATGTATTAGTAGCCATGAGGGTCGTTTGTTTTCACTCACTTATCAACATGTTAAAACGACCATCTAAGCATCGTAGGATTGAATTTTCTAAATTTTTTCACATCTGCAAAAGCCTCAGTAAACCGAAAACTTCTCAAAACGGGAATAAATTGGGTCCGAAGGGTACTTGGTTTTGAGGAGATTCGCTATATATATATATATATATATATATATATATATATATATATATATATATATATATATATATATATATACATACAAAGAGAGAGAACAACAGTCCCGGCAAGGGATCGTGTGTGTGTGTGTGTGTGTGTGTGTGTGTGTGTGTGTGTTTTTGTGTAATTGATTAATGCCCTCCGTAACTTCTTTTCACAGGTTTGGATATAAAAGAGTAGACTCATTACAAAACAGAACAAACATCATAATCAAGCCTGCAGATAAGGGCTCATCTGTAGTGGTTATGAATAGAGACGATGACATAAATGATGCAATTGGTAAATTAGGCAACATGAATCGAATAAAATACTACTTAATTCTAATTAAACATTTTTTTACCAGCCGTTTGCTTTTTCAGCAGTATTGTCACTCTTGTTCATGAAAAAGCATGAATATGGCTACAAACGTCGAAAAAGGGATTAGACACTGATTGGTCTGCACACATGAAACCAGTGTGAAACTGCAGGTAGTAAGCTCCTGAAACTGCAGTTGTAAATATGGAAAATGAATAATAAATGCAGTATAGCGTTTGTACTATTTGATATTGTTTAATTTCATAGCCATTTAATATTACATGATTGATCTGGTATTCCATACTGGTTCAGGCCGTTTTTTATGTGGCGTAACCAGGCAGGATTTATTTAGATGTTTTCATTAACATCTTGCTCGTCTATGTTTCTTGATACACGGACTCACACTTTTCCAAAATTCCAACTTGCTTTGAATTCCACTCACACCGTATATCGTAGTATATTTGAAAGACCCCAAAACAGGGTATATAATAAATACAAAACCCAATTCTTATTTTCTTTAGAGTTGGGGGAAAAAAACGACATTGATATGGCGTATGAATACTCCTCAACCTGGGGGCCTCAACGTATCAGTTCGCCATGTCAAACTCTTTCCTTCCGCCGACTCAGAAGTTGTGTGCATGTAACGTTGAAAAAGAGCATTGGCTTCGTGCACACTAGTTTGTATAATTATTTTTGCGTGTACGTTTCCATTCTCCTTTTCATAATAATTTGAAAAATTACAACAAAATTGACAAATATTTAAATATATGATAACAGGTAAGTGTGTAATTTTAAACAAGCCCTACTGGTGATATACAGTTTCGTTACATCGTGTTAGATCAATATTAACCAAAGATTTAAATATACCTTGAACAAACTGAAAATATTTGAGAGCCAAATACTTATTCGTTAAAAAATAATAACACTAGTCAATTTTTTCATTAATTCCAACACATTTCCATCCTAAAACGTGCATACTTTGAAGCTGGTGCTCGCAAACAGGAGAGTTTTGCAATGATCAACGTTGCAACAAGGTACAGATTCTATAGTCCGGGAGAGAAACAAAAAGGCTGTTGCGGTAATCGCTATTTTTGAAATCATCTCCTTATTTTTATGAAAGTAAAATAAATTTAATATCAGATTTTAATCGAGAACAATACTGTCATGTTTTTTCTGTCTTGTTTAAATAAATACCTGAGATAGGACTTGGTTCATGAGCCTGTTCACATATTGTGTCTTTGAAATAAATAGAAAGCTATCTTTAAGTATACAATAAGGCGCATTCTGCTGCCATTACCTCAACGGTCTTGACCACTTTGTTTTCACCGCTGATGTGTTTAAACGTCATTAAAATTTTACAATAATGTTTGTTTCTTAGTAAATCTAATTTTTAAGACATAGATCCGCATCCATACTCTTACACTTAATGCCTAGATTAGTAATTATGTAAGTCAATACATTTTCGTCAAATTCCACTTAAACTGTGAGTAGAATAATAAACGGGGTTCGTCCATTTATATTATTACGGCATCAGCATTTAGGTTCATGTACTATTGGATTCATTAAAATATAAATTTTGACCAAAAACATGAACCTTCCATAATTGATTATTAGAATATTTGTTTTAAAAATGATATAAAAGTGTATCCTTACCTTAAACAAATCTATTTGAGCTGAGTTCTTGCATTAATGGTTCCCCTGGCTCTCTAACGTGATTTAATCTGGTTTGATCTAGGAATAAGGACAAATACCATTATCAAGTCATCCGATAATTGCTGTGAAGTGTCTCTAAATAGTCTGTAATTAGATATATTCATGACTAATAAATATTAATACAAACACGGATACCTTTTATTACCTATAGACATCCTGTTAGAAAAGTAACAAAGCGTTTCTTTATATGTGATATATCCCACTTATGACTTAATCCGACTTGAAAAATCCGAAGCTAACGTTACATAGATAATTAAATATTTAAAGGATCTGAAACGGGTAATGATTTCATACTGAAAAAACGAGCAGAATAGTTTCCAGCTTTTGCGAGCCTTGGTGAGTAAAAGCTGGAAAGCATTCAGTAAGTTTCATCAATTAAATATTAAATCATTACCCAATTGCGATTATGTTCATCAGTTTTTATTTTGAGTCGAAATAGTCCAGATAGAAAGAATAACTCATGATTTTCGGTATTTCGTTTAATTATGGTCCAGACACTGCATATTTAAAATCTTGCGAGGGAAAAAATAGTCCCGGGCACTAGTTGCATCAATATTACATTATTCGGTAACAAATAAAATTAAGAATGAAACCAATATTCAAGCAGGATTCAGCTTGTGCTTCGAGTAAGTGCAGCTATTCTAATCCATATTCCATGCACCGGTGACAGTGCCAACGCGATCATGTGCTCATCTACCAGTAAGGATGGAACAATGCCGAAGGTAAGGACCTGAGGAGGCCAATAAATTAGCCCAACACCTGTACCGAAACTAGCTGAAGTTTTAGGGACTTATCTCGCCTGTCCTTTAAAATATAAAATTGCGTGAATTATATATATATATAATACAAATAATACCATCATACAGGTTAGAGATTCGAACCCAGGTTCGCGGGTAAACGGCACTCATCGTCTTGCCTGCACACACCAGCCTATATTCCATCACGACTAAGCACACATCACCAAAAAATGATGCTACTTAATCGGTGTTATATGCACTCGTGTGTAGCAGACACACTCGCATGACGACCTAGTATTTAATTCTCATCTATCTACACAGTCATTCTGGATTCCTATGAAAGAAATCAATGTATATAGGATTAATTATAGAGAATTATAAATATACACCAGACAGAATAAGGACAAATATTTTCGTCTTAATCTTTGGCTATATTTAGGCTGTCGTACATCACCTCATATCAATTTCGACGTAAAATTTATCAAGGAATTGATTGGAGAAAATATTGTTATTTAGATGATGCTGTGTAAAATGTGCAATATTAACAAAATATCGTTTTGTGTTACCCTTTTCCTTCGTCTTTGCCTACTAGTAAAACTATTTGTAGAATAATTATACGACCGAATTGGTGGTTAAGCTTGAACACAAGATAACGCCTGCTATAGTTCATATCGAAAGTATTAGTAAAGTTCACGTTTAGTCACTAACAAAAAGAATATTAATTGAATAAATGTGCCGCGGTTAGATTATATAGCTCTCTCCAGATTAGGCCATTTGTTTTGATCACGTGACACTATGGCGTCGGCGTTCACCTGACTTCGTATAGCGGAGTGCAACGCATGGAGCATACGAAGCAGGGAACCAGACTACAGTATCTTAATCCATCTAACTGTCACCCAAACCATTGTATTCGGAACACCCGTATAACCAAGCACGGACAATAAACAGAATTTTCTCCGACGATTAAATATTCCAAGAAATGGTCTGAAAGGTTCTCTGAACATTTGATAAACCGAGGCTACAACAAAAGACCGGTTAGGGAAGGCAACACAGGGAGCCAAGCAAACACACTGCAGTGACCTATTCAAATATAGAGAGAATGAAAAGTTGATCATTATACCATCCAGAAGCAGGCAAAATCACACAGAAACACTGTAATCATGTGATACAGTAAAGTTAATCCTCCCGGGCAAACAGGTACTAACCTTCCGCAGGCCGAAAAAAACATCAAAGACATCCTAGCAAGGGCAAAGCTATGGCCAATCACAAACGAAGATGGTATTGGCACATCTGGTCCCTGTGGTGATAAAAGGCGCAAAATCTGTCAACATACGATTGAGATCAACACATTCTGTAGCATAGCGGCGAGAGAAAAATTGAAGATGCATGGTCCAAACAGAACGTGCAAAACAGACATTATAAGAATGTAATTCATCTCATCACAAACAAGACTTGAGGCCTTCAGAATGTCCAAGAACCGAAAAAGCTGCACAAAAGGATCCGTCTTCACAGATCTGATTGGGTGAGAAGGAAAACGGACATAAGCCTATTTGAAAAACACTTTTCTTCCCCTGGCCATACTTTCAATGATATAATATTAAATGTAGTTACCCAAAATCAAAAATGGAGTTCCGAAAACAGGAAACTGGATACGCCACCTTAACAATACTGAAACCAAGCGACTTAAAGCAAGAGAACTCCAAATGGGCATCAACACGCCAATAATATTATCTGTTTACAGAACACATTTTTTCCCATTAAATAATGCATGCACTTTGTTCATTATTGCTTCACAGACCTGTAATCACTAATGTTTCTATTTTATTTTATTATTTGTATTTTTATAGGTGAGATGTTGGGTTGATAGTTCTTGCTGGTATTATTATTGTTATGGCCATCACAATCATTACAGAAAGAATGCTGGACATAGCCTTCGGTTATAATACGTCACATTAGGAACACGAATGGCGCAATTGCTTATTATTTTGCATGTAAATACCTACTAGGTTGCCGTTGTATCATAAGAGTTCAAACTATTTAGGTGCGACGTAGAAAAATGTTCAAACAATACTTGTATTAGACATAGTCATGCAAACTTTTGTCAATTCAACGCTTTGTTTTGTATATAAGATTTTGTATATCCATGAATGTAAAGTCTGGTAATATGTATCATTAGAAATAAATATTATTGTTTTAAGTCATGCCAATCCATCTTCCATTTGCATAACTATATTCACATTATTTATAGCAAAATTTAAAGGGATACATTGAATTCGTTAAGTCGCATACGCTTCAGGTCTACATTTAATTACTCAATTAAAAGGTATTAACGGTCATATTTTATTGCAATGTTTTATTTTAAATTCTTTTCCAAGAGTGTATTATGAACCAAGTTTTCTTTTCGTTTCTGCTAAACGGTGTCGGCTGGTTTCAATCTAATTACATTAATATTTTCGTGTTATCTCTCTTGAAGTGTCCTATTAAGTAATAAATTAAATAACATCATTGATTATATTTATCAAATATGGTACAGTATTAGCAATGCTGTATATATACCTAAAATCGCGTTCACTGTACATTTGGTAAATAATTCTTCAGTTCTATTTCATGTCATCTGTTTGTATTACCTCTACCTGGAATTTTGGAAAAATTCATGGCCTTTCAAGTACAATGTCAACTTAATGGTTTTCAACTTTTATTATTACTTATTATAATAATGGCAATAAAAATATTTGGTGTAGTTTTGGAATTTGCCAAAACGTAAGCTTAATGTACAAACCGGTATTTATGATTCTTCTTATATAGATACTCAGTAACGATAGCAAAATATTTTGCGTAGTATTTTCAGACTTGCAGAAGACGTCATGGATGTCATTCTCCTAGTATAAAAACAAAAAAGATTAACATACTTGAGGAGCGTCCATTTAGTTGCCATTTCTAGCAGTGGGATTTAAAGCACCACAAATACAGTGGCTTCATTTTTATTTCTTGGTAATTCATCCTATCCATCTTATCGCTATTTTGTAATCCGAAATAAAATACATAATTATTACAATCACAGAATATAACCCAACAAGCTTCGTCAAATATTTTTACCGTATGTTATTCATACAGTAGCCAGATATGAAAATGGAAGAGAGGAATAGAAAGAAGAACATAAAGATAATGGAGTAACATAATGGGATATATAAATTTTAACACTCTAACTCATATGATAATTATTTCTTCTTAAATACATACTAGCTTTATCAGTACTCTACTATTTTATGCAGCCAATATTAGATAACTCATTTACAATAATATTATTGGATACTTAAAGATCATTTGTGAATAAAGTGACTGTGACCTTCATTTTCCTGAATTATCAGAAATGAAACAAGTGTAATAGTGATCAGAATAAGAAAAGCTTTACCGTATTTGTAGAATCATGGCAGACTGAGATAATGCTGTGGGATATGACAGACTGAGACAATGACGTGGGATATGACAGACAGAAGTATTGCTTTGGGATATGATAGACTGAGATAATTCTCTGGAATATGACAGACTATGATAATGCTGTGGGATATAGCAGACTGAGACAATGATGTGGTATATGACACACTAAGTGTGTATGTGATTTGGATTTTTAACGTTGCTTTAACAATTTTTCAGTCATATCGCTACGATGTCTGCGGTGTGGCAGTTTATAGTGATGTCTAACACCGGGGCATCATGTCACAGACATATTATCCTGACACCAGGCCGACCAGCCCTAACACTAACCTCTTAATGCTGAGCGCCTAGCGAGGCTACTGTTAGTACCATTTTTATAAGCCTTTGGTATGACTCGGCCTGGGTTCGAACCCGCGACCTCCCGCATCCGAGGCGGACACTCTAACCACTAGGCCACCGGAGCGGTGAAACAATGCTGGGGATGTGACAGACTGAGATAATGATGTGGGATGTGACAGACTGAGATATTGTTGTGGGATGTGACAGATTATACTATGGGATATCACAAACTGAGATAATGATGTGGGATGTGACAAACTGAGACAATAATGTGGGATACGACAGGCTTCTTGCAGTCGCTAATTAGACCTATATGCAAAGTATTTAAAATTGTGTATGTAAAAGATCTTATTATATGTCTCATAATGAGACATTGAAGTGTATTAGTGAAGGAAAGTTGGTATTTACAGTGGCAACATTACTTTTGGAGCTACTTTATTTTAAGAAATAGATCTGCCCTATTTTATGCCATTCAAACTTGTATTTTTATTTTTAGGTCTATTTTACTATTCTTCTTCTGCTCCTTCTCTCTCTCTCTCTCTCTCTCTCTCTCTCTCTCTCTCTCTCTCTCTCTCCATCAGGATGAACATATTTTATAATGTCGAGTCCTAGGATACGTTTATTTATTCAATGAGGAGGTGTGTTACCACTCTGTGGTCTTAAACTAAGTTGCAGAAAAGGCAAACCCATTAAGACTAGTAAAATTCAACGAATAATTTATTTCCCTAGAATAAAAAGCGAAAATTTAAAAGTAACTTACAGTGTTGTGAATTTAATTCTAGATAGTCCTAAAAGTTCTCTCACAAGTTCAAAAGTATAGAGCGTTTCCATTTTGTCTTCTAAGTCCAAAGCATTGAGTAAATTATTTCTTTCCACCTTTTCCCATTTTATCAACTATACCACTTCCATTTATCTTTTGTGAGACCTAATTTGGCCAATACAATTTAGTTCTGTTATATTCTAATCCCTCTGTTGTTATTAACTAACTAAGTAACTGATTTCAGATTTTGTAAATGACACTATATTAGTAGAAATTCTTTGTTTTATATATATATATATATATATATATATATATATATATATATATATATATATATATATATAGATAGATAGATAGATAGATAGATAGATAGATAGATAGATAGATATATGATCCTTTATGTTTGCCGATTAATATCTGTATTTTCTAAGGCAGCAACGTTTACATGCGTTAACGGCTCGGTTTTGTGGTACTTCGGATGTTCACCAGGTACATTTAAGTCTTTAAATGCTCACAAAATCGATCGGTAACGTGTCAATAAGTGATTGTGCTTGTGGTACATCAGGTACACAATGTAAAAATAAGTAGCTGCCTGAAAGTATCACAACGATCCCAAACTTGTTTTACCTAAATTGTCAGATATATTTGGCAATAAACTTTCTGACAAAATGACTCGTGTCATAATATTTTGAAATAATTTTATTGTGTTTCTGTTTGTTTTAACGTCACTTCAAACAAATATTGGCTAAAAGCGGAACTGGGAGCGAAGTGCACTTCCAAAGGAGACAGGGGCAGACGACCCTGACAGGCCTATGCCGGCATCGAATCTGCAATATTATATTATGAGTTCGACGCTCTGGCAACAAAGTTACAGCGGCTCTCTTTTAATCTAGATATATACTTTATTCACTTGCCATGTTACGGTCACATGAATATTTTGTTCCAACAATTAAGATTGAATTCAATGTTATCCAGTATCTATTTCAAATAATAGAACTCGTATATGAGAAAATGGTTTAGACATTAATTTTGAATCTTGTCTCTGAGATTCAGAGCAAGGTTACCCAGAGTAAGATTTTCTGACCTAGCTATTGTTTCTTCCAATATCAGTTGATACGTTACTGAAAAAACGAAATTTAATGGTATCCAGACGTTAAAGAATATAAATTTTTCACATTTACAAAATTCATTAAAGAAATAGGCAGAATTTACTCGCAGCAGTAAGTACTATACCATTAAACTCTCTCTCTCTCTCTCTCTCTCTCTCTCTCTCTCTCTCTCTCTCTCTCTCCTATATTTTTATCTCATAACAGAACTACATGTACAAATACTTGCGAATTTATGATGTATTTTGTGTGACTTGTATAGATAAAAAGCATAAGGGAGACAATACTTGATAATGTCGAACTAATTTATGATTCGATCCCATTGCTTTATTGGAATAGAAAAGAAGGTATTAAATATTTTATTATGAAACTGATCATAAATTTGACCAAATGACACTTAAACATTTATTCTAGTATCTCCACTAGTGGAAGTGATATCTTTATTCCAATACCTACCGAGTGTCCATTGAATGGAGAAAATGATATATCACTCGGAAACCACGGCTTTCTCCCACAGATAAAGATGATATAATAATGATAATTTCATACAGTACGTGTGTGTACGCTGCGGCAAAGAAGATATCTACGTTTATTATTAGATATGAGGAAGTATTTCACGACTGAAGTGGAAATATTGTATTGTCACGAATGAAAAGTCAAAATATTACCTCTTCAAGAGTAACATATTTCCTTATGACCACATGTTATATGCAAATGTTTTCATTATAATTTATTTCAGGCAAAATCCATTGATTTATATAAAGTGTTTTTCTGCATTCTGAACCAGTGAGATTAACAACTGCGTAGCTACATCGGTAAGAAATTCCGCAATTCTCCAATAACTTTATAACAGTGACTTTTAAAAATTTAGCTTGTTATATAATGCTTCACACTGTGTCTTTTGTCAAAATAATGAGTTTTCATAGAAAAGTAACGACAGATTTATTTAAAAAAACTTCTTGCGCCAATTAGTACAGTGAACATTGTTGTGGTGAAGGTACTAAACAAGCATCAAAAAGCGGTCGTATCCGAATGAATGCAAAACATGAGATTCTTAAACAAAATATTTTTTAAAGTGTTAGTTAACCTATCAGGATATCGGTTCTTTATTTTCTTCATTCAAACGTGAATTGTGTAGTCTCTAAAATCAAGTTCGCTAACCGATACTTCGGGTTAGGGTTAGAGCTGGGGTTATTTTGAGTGAATGTTAATAAAGGTTTGCTATGATATCTCTCCAATTTCTCCATACTTTTCAGCCATGATTATGATTGTGATCAGAGTAAGTGTTGCTACTTAAAATCTTTTTAATATATTAAATCAAGAGATTTTTTTTTTATTTGATACTGTTTATCGTCAAGTAAAATCTGTATACTCTACCAATGAGATGACACTGAATATCAAATAGAAACAAGTCATGTAAATTCAGTCTCTGACAATGTGCATGATTTATGTGGAAAACTATCTTTAAGAAGGTAACGCTTGAAGCCTAAATTCTATTCTGTTATTTGGAGAGGTCTTTATGGGGCACTTTTGTATGGCACCTCCTCTTTGATCACATAAAGTGCCATGTATAATTTATTTTGTGTGCTTGACTTTGACCGTGATTGAGGGTCAAGAAGCTATGGCCTACCAGACGTATCATTTTTTTAAAGATGTTTGCTGATATTCGAGTTGAAGGCCTAGCCTAAGTTACAAACTTAGAATGTTCTCGAAGCGAACTTGTGACCACATCCTGATCATTTTATTGTGACTTAGGTTTTCTTATAAGATTGTGGTAAACAAAATTATTAGTTCCTATTTTAATATCAATGTTGGGAATCTATGGTCGGAGGTTTTATTTGTGTTCAGATATAAGTTGAAAGGAATCATTTATTTTTTTTTAAATATTCGTTGGAATTTCAATGTGCTCATTAATATTTCGAACAAAACAATACTGTGGGATTATTGCAAATTCATTCAAAGACATTCTGATGCGTCAAGACTTATTTAATTCACAATAATGTAAGTTCCGCTTAAATTTTAAATTTGTAACTTAGAGAAATAAGCTATTTGTTAATTGTACTAAACTTGATGGTTTCGCTTCTTTGTGTTACTTAGTTTATGAGTCCTATAGACCATAGATTCGTAACAAAATGGATCCTACAGACATGTTCATCATGATGCAGAGTGGCAGACAGACAGACAGACAGACAGAAAATTCACACAGTCAGTACGAAACCTAGGTGTTACTCTCGACAGTATTCTCTCATTGCACCAACATATCATGAACATATGCAAGGCTGAATATCTTGAGCTGAGACGCATCAGCTCCATTCGCAGGTATCTTTCAGTTGATGCCACTAAAACACTTGTGTGTTCCTTAGTACTTTCAAGACTGGACTATTGTAACTCAATTCTGTCTGGTTCGTCTCAATATCTAATCCAGAAACT
>JAECUM010015422.1:0-22126 GCA_016617855.1 Megalonaias nervosa
GTATGCGTGTATGTTGTAATTAGGTAGGTAGATACAGTGGGCATGCATATGTATGTATGTATGTATGTATGTATGTATGTATGTATGTATGTATGTATGTATTGCATACATGCATGTATGTATGTATGTCTGTATGTATGTATGTATGTATGTATATACGTATGTATGCATGTATATATACATATTAATTCTCTTAAAGAATTAACTGAAGAATGTATGTTGCAATACGTACTTGGGTTGTCTTGTGGTTGTTCACCTGTAAGAAAAGGTAAATAACGTTAAAAAACTCCGTAGCAGGTTTTAAGGCAAGGTTGGAATTATAATACTGAAAACGACAAATTAGCTTGCTTAGTTTTTCTGCCCGAAGGTTCTGTTGGATTAAACGGCTCAGAAAATAGTCATTCTTATTTTAATTTTATCAACTGATTGCCATTTTGTAGAGATCTTTTGAGGAACAATTATGTTTTTCTTCAAGTCATTAATTAAAATCGAATAATGAAACAAGAGGTTTTCATGATGGTGGATTATGTTCACATGACTATCACTTTATCAATTGTACATCTTATAATTATTATGTTATGGCAAAAACGAGTTTATTATGTTGCGTTAGATGAGCGTAAACGGTAAGCATTACATACACGAAGCACACGATGAAACTGCATCATGTCCTGTCCCATTAGAGAAGGGATTTTGTCGGATGCAATTAGCTGTTTAGCAAGAATAAAATATAAAAACCAAATAATTACCAAGCCTGTAAAATTGGAGTATAATGATGAAATTTCGTCTCCTAGGATTTTACAGGTTAGTAAATGTTGTTCAAGCTATATGAACCTCGTAATGTAGACTTAAAACATTGCAATTTAGAAACAATAGTCTCTCGTTTGAAACTTTGTGGAGGTAAAAAGAAAAATATGCAACTGCATGAAAGAACTTCTAAGATAGTCCGAAAATAGATCATCAAGCATTAATCATAATATGTGTCAGAGGTGAATTACGTCATTACCTCTGGATCAGAAGATATGCCATATATATATATATATATATATATATATATATATATATATATATATATATATATATATATATATATATATATATATCTGGAAGTGTATGACCATTAAGACCAGCACTTATAAAAAGATCATATGAACACAATAAATGATGACGTAAAACACTAAACTTATACACGTAAAATACTCAAATCTATTTTCATCTATATCTGATTAAATAAATACAAAATAGATAAACAATATAGTTAAATATTAATATTGAAATAAATTAAAATGAATACTACGATGCCTCATCTGTCAAAACTAGAAAAGTGAAGAAATTTACAAACGTCTTTAACATATGTACCAGCAACAACATGATTAAAAAATAAATAAACAAAATTTGAAGACAGTATCACTAAATGATAAAGAGATTAATTTAATAGAAAAGTGAACGGTTATATAGTTTACAATAGAAAATATCAAGATTTGTTCGAACTTTTCAATGACATGGAACTATATTTGAAGTTGATCATCAGTATAAAAATGGGCAATATGATCCTGTGCAGCTCAGTTAATCTTAACGATAAAACCTATGAAGAGACCCACCCAAAAGAGAAGCAAGTCAGATCTCTTTTAGCATATAACGTAATTCCACTGGATATATTACATAGAGAACAAACAGAAAATATCATTGGGCGTTTCTTGTATATTTTATATACCAAGTTTGGATAGGAAATAAGCTTAAATGATGTCAAAACAATTCTTTTTCATGGTATAATTTAACAATGTAGGTCTCATTCAACAGAGTACAACTCGTACGTATATTTTACTGAATGGGTTACGAATAAACATAATGCATCAATTGAAAAGTAAATATGGCAGATGTTTGTTTAATCCTATATAATGTATCTTAAATAGACGACGTGGTAATGTAGACATAATCAAAATACAATACAATCATTTGTTGAACAACAAATACAGCACCGAATCAAAACCAAAAAAAATGAATTTTGTATGTCCGTAAAGTTTATGCAATACTGGATGAAGGAGATAGTTGTATAGGAAAAACTATATTATATATGTTAGAGAAACTAAAGCAGAAAGCGAAATATTTGTAATATGGTTGAGAGGAAGAATAAAGACTGCTAGCAATCCATTCAAATATAAAATCTTTCAAACATTAGCGTCATTACAAATAAACAAACATTAAAATGAATTAGACATCAGTATATAAATTTTGAATTAAAACACCCAAACAAATTACTAGAACGCATACTACTATCGTATAAGATAGATACTCTGATAGATACGATGTCTGAGAAAGATTTTGTTGGAAATTTTTAAAAATATCAGTATTGCTTAAAAGTTCCCTAAGTTATTTATTGTGATTCTGAAAATATTAGCTTGCTGCCAGTACTAAATACAGACACAGATTATTCTAACGAAACGTGTACTCAACAATCTTGTACGATCTGAAATATCCATGATCAGCACGCACGTTATTTCAGTGTGTGTGTGTGTGTGTGTGTGTGTGTGTGTGTGTGTAGGACAAATTCACATACGATTCAAATTTAATTTTAAATATCCAAACGCTTATCAATGCTCATTTATACCTTGTCCGATTATTACAGTTACTTATATATCCAGACATTACTTTGTATTATGCGGATGGCAAAAAGCGCACCAAACAAGAAATATATTTCATTTAGAAAGACTATTATAATTCATATATTCATGAAATAGGAAGAGACAGAACAGTTTCCCTCAATATCTGTTACGAAATAGCCTAATTTAAAACAGTATGATGCTTTACGCTTACACCACGTGACTAATACATGCTATGCAGCATTTATTGACATGAAAAGTCCAGGCAGTCAACATTTCATTAATGAGCTCCACATTACCTGTAATTATTCGTTTATATTAATGTTATTGTGTTAAAAAGGGCGGTGCTTTTGAGTGATATAGTAATTTCTAATTTGAAAATTGAAAGTGAACTTTGTCCAAAAGAGCTTAATCCTGATTTCAAATATTCCAGTTTCATTATATGATGTCCAAACAGAAAAATCTCAGTGCTCTTAGCATCTCAATATGTTTACTACTGCACCTTCATTTTATACTATATCAGTATTGATACAAAGGCATATTAGCGTTTATTCAGTAAAATATTAACCTCGACGAGTTCTACTCTAAAAATTAAAACCATATAAAGGAGTATAAATGTATGTAGGTAGGTAGGTATGCACGCATGAATGTGTATATAAATGCAAATCAGTAGACACAGAGCAAGAGTAGTCGGTGCCTATTGCCAATTAAGACTCGTGTTTCATAAACACTTTCCTGATAATGTTTAATTTCCACAGTGTTTGCCAAATATGGTGACATCTCAGTTGGTTTTGCAGGCGTTGAAGCAAGTTTTCCGTAAAATGAACTGTTTTTGAGAGATAATCGGGCAGAATACATAAAAAGTAGAATTTAATCTTAATAACAAGTGAACACATTAAATGAGCTTGTTTCTGCTTTATCCGGTAAATTTATGTAATAATCTGAAATGGTCAGGAAAAATTAAACCGTACATAAATGTTTTCACCTCTAACAAGTAGATATATTTGCTTCCTTAGTGTTCTATCTTTGGCTGCAACTTGACACTCATATTTCCCCGAATCCTCTGGGCTGACGTTCTTAATCAGGAGGTTCCATTCCGGCTTGCCGGTCACGTGATTCACTTGATAACGGTCGTCATCTATGTACGTCATTTTCCCAATAGTTAGTGGATGGTCGGAAGGCTCTCTCCTCCATATTACCTACGGATGCAGATATAAAACTTTATGTTGAATTTAAAATATGTCACAAAACTAAGCAGACAATAATTGGAAATGTTATCACCGTTACACAGGTTTATTTACGTGTTGTGATGAGAAAGAAACACCTCTAGGACGATTCCTATTCACCTGAAGGAAATATGCTTATTTAAAGTGAAAATTTAAAAATGAGTCAACTAATTGCCGTCTTTTAATTTTGAGTGGCTGCGATGAAACGGCTGAAAATATCAAACTAATTCCAAATAAGGCTAATTGCAAGAACAGCTTTAAAATACGGCAAGAATCAATGAATGTGCAAATCCCTGGAGCATGTTGAAAATTAAAGATTTTAAGGATAATGCAACTGTCCCTGGTTTGGTTGGTTTCTTTAATAACTTCGTTGTGTCGTTGAAGTTGTCACAAGATGATATAATGTTTATATAATAGAGACATAGTATGAAATAGATTTTTAAAAAGAGGTGTAATTAGTGTCATGCGATACAATGAATTATCATATATTGTTTCTACCGATATGAGAAGTAAAAAATATAGTAGCGAAGATCAGATATGACCAGTTTTGATCAAATAAAATCTAATAGGCTTATTATCAATAATGCTTAAATAGACTTCAATTTTCTTCTGGTTTGGTATGACTGTTAAATGAATTTCTCATGTAATACGTACTTATATTACGCGCCTATCAACCTATGTGATGAATATGTATGGCTGCAGACATTTTTCAGATATGTGAATGTTCTTATTAATCCTTAATTCAATGCACATCATTATTCGATATTAAAATCATTAAAAAAAAACAACGGAAATTATCACTGCAGATAAATGTCGCTTTCAACACAGCTTTCAAAGTACGTTTTTTTAATAATATATTACTGTACTGGTAAGAATCTAAGAATGCATGAATTGGAAAGTATGAAGTAAAGAGAATTACAAGCGGAATGATGTTTAATCATCCCATTCCCATCATATTAAAGAAAATTGGATTACACACTGCGTTGTCTGGCATTATTCCATACATCATTATCTGTTCCATTTTAACTACATAAATTATCCATTATGCGACTATATTCATGTCAAATGTCTTTTGGCACGACAATCTCAAAAGTGTTTTTGGGGGGTTTGCAAGCAATTATTATGTACGGAAACCTAATTACAGACATCTAAATCCCACGAGACAAAGAAATGATGCATCTCTGATGCGAGAGACGAGGAATGGATATGGATAATCGCATCCAGAGTGTTCATGCAGATGCAGTTATGATTTTCGGTCTGTTTATGTACAGTTTTTTGTTCTTCGGAATTTATTCGCCAGAAGCAAATGTGTGAATGTTTACGTGTGTTTTCTAATTCATGTCATAGTATATTATTTTGTATCAGTTATTTATTCCCTTAACATCGTTTTGTTTGAATTAATCATATGAAATGTGCAAGAATGAAAGAATATTCGTCGATTTCACATTTTCATTCTTCACTATGCCTTTCTCAGAAAAGGCCATTGTTTCCTGCTGAGAAATAGATGCAATACAAAAGTAACAGTGAATGGCTGTACTGTATTGGGATTTTACTAATTTGTGTGAAATTGATTTAGAAACTTAATTTTAATTTTAGGTCCCTGGAGATCTCGTAAAAAAGTACATACACACTTTTGATAGTATACATCGGGGTCTGGAGAAATCAGATAATTGTAAAAAAAAATCCAGACATTAGTGATATGTTTTAATAAGAATCAATTAACGTTTGCTTAATTGCATGTATATTTGTATATAATTTCAGGATCGAAATGTAAATTTAGTTCTTTGTTCTAAGAGTTTAATTGGTTAATAATGTGATTTCCTTTTTTTTCAAACAAATGATTTAAAATATCGGACAAATTCGGTTTAAATTATGAAATATGTCCGATTCTATGAAATAAAAGTCATGCAATATTTCAATTGCTTTTTCTGGCCACTAAAATCTCTATCCTATTACCCCTCCATTTTTGCTGGATCCATATCCTTCCTTCAGATATAACCTTTTCTAAGACGACGACAGCGCAGATCAGTTTTGTATAAAATATTTGCCTGTTAATCGACCCAGGAATAATATAAAATATGTGTCTATCTTTTCACCAATAATAAAACTATATATAATATTTGTCCCCAGATAATAAAAGTTATAACATATGTGTGTCCATCTACCTACCAATACGTCTATCCAGCTTTCCACCAATAATATTAACATTTGTTTATTCATCTACCACCAAGATCGCGAATACATCTGTCTCTTTATCTATCAGTGTTATAAATTAATAGTCTGTGTGCCAACCAGTAATACAAATTATAAACGATTTATTTGCTCATCTACACGCTAAGATTACAAAATATTTATCCGTCCATCTTCTCACCAAAAAAACCCCCAAACAAATATTAACTAATATGAAACAAAATAATACGTTCTAAAGTATAAATTTTGCTCTGTGATAAATATTTTGTCATTAATATATAAATTATAATTTTAAAATATAGTTTTAACCTTATTTGTAAAATCAAGAGAGCTATGAGGTACATGTCTATATATTTTAATCCAGTGCTACTATTGTATTGCGTCTTGTTAGTCCCTAATATTCCAGTTAAAAGCCCATGCCATTTGAGCTTAATGTTTGTAAAAACAAATAGCATGGAATAAAATGTTTATTAATAAAACAATAAAGGTTGTTTATGTTTAATAATAGGGAGTTTATGACTTAGTTTATAGGTAGAAATTTGTGGTAATTAAATATTGACCTTCTTTTAATAAGAAGCGATAAAATAAAACAAAAACAAATAGTCCTACAAGCAATGCACTTTATCCATGTCCTCCAACTCAACTTAATGTTTCAATTGATAAAGGCATTAAACAAATATAAGAGTTTTAAAATATATTGTACATAGAAATAAAATAATTTTCTACAAAACCAATACAAGTTCTGGATACATACACTGTAAACTTTGCCAATGATGATTCACTGAAATACAAATAAAGAAATAAAGCATGATATGAAATGCTTGTATAAATGAGCTAAATAAACTAAGTAGAGCAGTATGGATGGCAACACTACGATACGAAATATCTTATTGTCATTTATCAGATTAAAGTATACCTCCGATTTTAAAATAAATGTACATGTTTCAGGTTTACTTTCAGGTCAGAAGAGAATAGGAGGAAAAAGAAACTGTCGTCTGAATGCCCAATACCAATACCTTATGGTCAAGCTTTTAATCCAACAAACAATAATATAGACCTAAAGCAATCTAACATAATTTGATATAATTTTAATATTCTTCATCAACATTATTGGAGAACCTATAAATATGCACTCGGGTTTTGGAGAATTTACGCCAGATGATGTGAAAGATGCTTCCATGCGTGACTCTGTTTACCGAGCTGGAACAAATAAATACTGGCAACAAATGTCTGGTGAATAAAGACATTTCTTGATGACAAATGATGATGGATCATAATGGGTTTTCTTTCTCCACGACACCTGAGGAGTAGCCGAAAATATATTTCCACTGAACCAAAGTATTGTTTTAATGATATGTATCCTGTACAAAATATAACCAATATTATTCAGTATGTTTCCACTGTTAAATGCGTCCATTAGTTGTTGAAACATTAATTCTACGTGAACATATATGAGACTCATGAAAACACAACAGTAAGATTTCAGCAATATAGTTCAGAATCCAACATTAGACTAAACTATGATATATGTGATGATCGTACACTTGTGTTATATTTTGATAGAAGAGAAACAATTACGTATGTCAGAAGGAAAACAAAAAGAGGCGAGAGTATTGCAATCATAACACATGACCTAAAAGAGGTTGTTCATGAACTAACTAAACTGACATTAATAATTATGTCATTGGTTTCATGATCTGTTTTTGGTTTTATGATCTGGTACACTTTCCTTTTCGAAGCAAGATTTCTTGCTCATTTTGGTTTATTTCAATGTATCCTTTTTATGTATTAATTTAACATTATAAAGAACAAGCTAGAAAAAGCAAAAGTACATTATCGGCCTATACAGAATTACTAAGTCGGAGGTTAATTTTCAGAGCGTGGAGATTCGGCAGGAGGAGGTACGGCTACTAGCAGATTAGACCTTCAAATCTGAAATCCAAATTGCGCGAGTGTTACTGAGATGGGAAATAAAGTTTCCGCCCGTCTCAAACCCCTTTTGAGTGGATAAACCCCACAATTGGTAAGACAAATAAATGTAGAACCCCGTTTCCTTAATCTCACACAACTCTCTGTCAAAGCGAAAATAGCTGCGAATAAATTTAGGCCGCTCGGCTCATAGTTCTAAATGCTCAAACGAAGCCGAGGGAAGATGAATTTAACTTTTTCATCGGAGAACTGCTCGGAAAATGGAGTGATATTTTGGTCGTAAGAAAAACACTTTGTGGCAATCCACCACCATCGTCAGCGGACACACTTTCTTTCCCCTGAAACTATACTGGGACCGCGAAAACTACCGGACAGCTGACTGGGCCTAGCAAAAAGTTGTTTCTCAGGGTCATATATGCGCCACATGCCCCGAGTCCTTATATAAAGACTGTAGCATCTGGTGAATTACTGTTTCGTGAACATCGATCATAAAATTGGCAGTGATTAAACCTAGCTAGCGCTGCGGTAAGGGGTGACATGCATAGGATCTTTCCCAAGGTCGCTTACTAATTTCGGCGGATGTGTAGTACCATCTTAATCTATTTCCCTGTACATCCGCACCCTGAACCAGAGAGTTTGTCATCACGGCTATGATATAGTCCACATGAAGGCAACAGAGTCTTTTTATTTCATCATCACCAATTTCCTGACCGTTTCGGTGTCCTAGTGGTTAGAACTTCGTCCTCGAATGCGGGACGTCATGGGTTCGAACCCCGGCCGAGTCATACCAAAGACTTATAAAACAGGTACTAACAGCTGTCTCGCTTGGGGCTCAGCATTAATAGGTTAGTGTTAGGACTGGTCCGTCTGGTGTAAGGTTAATGTGACTGGGTGGGACATCATGCTACATGTCTGCTGCATGATACCCCAGTGCTAGGTATCACTATAAACTGCCACACTGCAGACATCGTAGCTATATGACTGAAAAATTGCTAAGTTAAAATCCAAATAACTCACGCACACACATTGCCCATTTCCTCCAGTCGAGAAAGAGTAATCGGACACACCTAGCACTGTTTCAGCCACCAGCACTGTTAGGCCTTATTGTGTTTAGGGGTATATTACTTCACCCAATTAAAGCCCTGAACAGTTGTGTTAGAATACTCACCCCGACATGTTTAAAAGGTCTTTGATGATACATTATTTCTATGGTCAGTAATACATATTCGATCTGAAGTTTAATTTTGAAAATAAGGTTCACTATATTAATAGATACTAGTGTCAACTTAACATTTGATTTTGCTAGCATTGTATATACCTAATTGGATGATCAGTGGTATTAAGCACGAATGTACAATGCTTAGACTCAGACAGTAGCTACGGAAAGCATATCCATTGTATACACATTTTGATAACATTTCCAGACAGTCTTCAAGGCTGTTGATTTCCTAATAGGAAAATGTGGTGACTCATGTAACCGTCACCCAAATGTCATTAAGCACCGAAATGTAATTCTGTGTGAGCAATCAAATGCTATGCTGTGCATGATGGCCTGATAAGGTGAACGCTAACAGCATGTCTTTCTTTTTGTCAAGGCTTTTGTCCATGAACAGTCATTGATACTATGCCGGGTAGATTCACTCGCGAAGATATTATAGAAGAGCCATAGCTGGTCGTGAAGCCTCTCCCTTGGGACAAGGACTGTGAATTATCTTAGGATCTGTCCAAATCCAGTCCTGTGTTCAGTGTATGCTATTCAACGGATGGATAGGACGTGGATAAAAATATGCTAAAAGAAGTACCGGTAAAGTCCTTCAAGGAGGGCAAGGATTTATAACGGTCTTGCTGCTGCCCTTTTGTCCACCGCTGAGAGCAGAGTGAGGACTTTGGAGACGCATGGGCAGCACTCGTGTAGTTATTTTAATAGAGCACACGTTCCAAGGAGCCGTCTTCATTGTCGAGTTGTGCACCCGTGGCAACGTAGAGGTATATGTACAATAGGCCAGTTGCAGGAAAAGGGTGCCTAATCTTTCGGCGTTTCGGTCAAATGTAGAAGCAGTCTTCAAACTGTATCAAGATGGCCTTCAAGTTCCTTGCGGAGACGCTGCGATTGATATTTTATAAAGTATGGCTCTTGTCAGATGTGACCTTTCTGTTATGGAGCACACGGTATTACAATATAGCCAACCGCCACTGACTGAGCGCTCGGGCTATGTCACAATGTCATATTAGAATGAGACGTTATGAATGGTGTTGAGGGACTTCCGTTCTTCTCTAAATTTAATTATAAGAGTAAACGCTGAAAGGTGAGCTACTCCATTCTGTTACCTAGACTTGGCCGGTAATAGGGATATGTAACTCAAGGAGTGAGGATGCACATATAATTTCTTTCCGTAAGCATCCGCGATGGCATTATGTGCCTTGTCATCATAGCCGTTTCCGGCGCCCATCCTTAGCAACAGAATGCTTTGAGCAGCAGAATCGTCTATGTCCTGATAGACCAAACGCTAGATCTCTCGGGCCGTCTTCCAGAGGCTGATATAGCAACCGTAGACATCAGTGTCACCGATTGACATCTCATTACCAGAGATCTTAAAAGGTATCTTTCGACGATCGCTCGTCATAAGTTTCAGATGGCCGCTCTGTTGGTGTCTGTTGATTTTAATGTAATCGTTAAGGCTAGACAGACAGTCCCAGGGTAGATGGCATCCTTCCTGCTAGATCTGAGAAGCGTACCAAGAGCAAATTGTGTTATGCCAGTTTCATTTGGATTATATTATTGGTAACGATAACCAACTGGCAATTGCCTTCCTCCCTGTTGATTTACTATAGGCAGCAGAGATAAGTCTGCGTTCGTATTGTGAGCGTTTTTCTTTGTGAGTACCTTGAACGTTCTTGGCTTGTAGGTGTAGTAAACGTTTGAATAAATGGTAGCGACAGAGAATTGCCGAAACTCGTTAGACTGTCATATTGCCATAAAGGTTAATTTGTAAAAGAAGAAAAATCCACGCAGCTTTGAACTTTTAAAACAACTTGGAAAGCTTTCACAAGAATTTAAAATGCTAAAGTATAACACCAATGTTTTAGTTAGAAAACTCAATATGGAACAGAACTGGTGTATATGTGTTGTAATTGTTGTTTTAGGGCTATGTATTAAATTGATGCATTCAGAGAGGTATTTTTAAAACAAATGATGTGCCCAAAAAGTCGCCTTAAATAGAACAGTTGAAACAATTTAAAGAGTAAGAAAATCCGTTTGTATACATATTGTAAAACAAGCTTAATTTTACAGTAATAAACGGAAGGTGAGTACAGGTCGCTTTGGAGGAAGATGTTTAAGATGTCAATAAATATTTCCCAAAACAATGGATTCTGAAAAATAGTAGCATCAATTATTCCAATCTCTTGGAGTCAGGTTATGTTTGTCTGATAGCATAAGCAATTATACCGGACAAAATAATAATAATAATAATAATAATAATAATAATAATAATAATAATGGGATCAAATAAATATATAGGAGCAAAATAGAGAGTTATTGTAATGTAATCAGGCACGATCAATCTTATACAACTCGTAAGTCTTGGCTGTCATTTTCTTACATCTGAAAGGAATGAAAATAACAAGTACATCACCGCTGTATCCAATTTTACCTTAAGATAATATCATTATTTCAGGTTCATAAAGATCAAATAAAAAGATCCATAACTTGGTTAAAATATTGACAGAGGTGTCCGAATAAAGTCCAATACAACGTGCAGTTGTTTAGCTGGATAGAAGTAAGCATGGCTACTGTTTGAGGTGGAATGTGTGTTGAGGCTGCTGGGTTTAATAGCCACGGGAATAACAAGAGGATTCGTGCAACGTTACAAGGGTTTATTACTCTAGCCTTCAAGGAAAATGTTGCTACACGTAAATGTTTGCAAACATGACGTAATTATTGCCTTTGTTATAAGTAAGCTGTATCGCATCATCGATATGGTTATCGTAATGCACCAATCAATAGAGAAGCAAGTCACAAGGAATTTAATTGATATTTTCCGAGTACTTGTAAGTTCAGTAAGGAAGATAGTTGGTAATACAGAATGTGAAGATACTGAGGAGCCAAAAATGATTTTTTTTTTATGTGGAGTGATAGATTAAAGAAAAGAAAGAAATTGAAGAGAAGCTTACTTTTGGAACAAATTAAGATGATTCAACGTACATAGAAAATTTGTGTACATTGTCTGTTTGAATGTTTGAATGTTAACTGCTTATACGGTATGTTTCATGAATTTAAAAGGGTATTCTCCACAGAACGACAAATCAAATTGATATCACAGATGGAAAATTATCCATTGTATCGAGGAAAATATATCTCGTGATCGAATATTAACTATTTCAAGTGATCAAGCTACATATTTTAAGCTACACCAGTAATAAGAATGACAAATGTTTAAATTTCTAATAATTTCTATACTTTTGAAATGTACATGAAATGAGGTAATGAAGACTAATAACAACAATATCGAAAGTGCTGATAATGCTTGATAAAACCCATTTCAGACATGTTTTATGCTCTTTACAGTATATACACATTGTATATAGACAAGTATAGCTTTAAATTGTAATGATTTCATAGTCAGAGATGAATACAGATAATTAGGTAATTACTCACACGGATACATTTAACATTTCTTTTTAAAAACATTTTTGTAACATTTTCCTGGACCAGAGCAATAATATAAAACATTACTCCAACTAGTGTTATTCTTTTTTGCTAGAGTTATAAAAAAAAGAATAAGATAAAGACATGATATAGGTGACTGTTACAAGTAATGTACTAACTTCATCTCTGAACAATGAAACAGACTTGAACCAGTAAAAGCAAATGATGCATCCACTCGATAGTTGTGCAAAGATGTGTCGACACTAAAAAAAACTTAACTCTTTGGAAAAGAATGTGGCTGAAACAGCTACTAAAATTAAAGCTTTGGAAAAACAGATTCATAAAAACAATAAAACAAGATCGCAGAAGCACAATGTTTGTTCAAGCAGATACTTCATGCCCCATCAAATGCTATAGCAGATTTTTTGAAAATGAAATAAAGGATAGAAAATATGGACGCAATCGCAAGATTAGATAATGTAGAACAATACTTTAAAACCAACTGAAGAAAAGATAAACTCAGAGACAGATGTGTTGCAAAGCGACATGGAGAAAATAAAACATAATCTATAGAAAACAATAATACTTTACAGTTACAACTTGAACAGTTAACAGGAAACTTAGATAATGAAATTATTATTACAATTATCTAGAAGACAAAATAATTATAAAGATGTTCTAATAAAACCGAAAGATATGATGAAAGTCATATATATGATGTTGTGTAACACGTTGCCACCGTAAACATTAACACTATTCAACAGATGTGAACCAAAAGAAAGGAAAAGAGAAAATACGTTTAAGTGCAAATATGATTAGATTTATGAACAATAAGTACGATTTAGTTATCACTGACTTGAGAGACAAAAACAAACTGATAAATGAACAACGCATACAAATAAACTTACAGCTGGAATAGGAATTTCAGATTACAATCACGCTTAGAAAATTCTCGAAGTTGATATAAGATGTAAACCAGGACAATGAACTACAGAATATTTGTCCATAGTACTTTATTATTACTTGTCATATAATGGCTAATCATACTATCGAAAAGTACAGAAAATGATAACATCACATTAGAGAGAATATGGCTAATACAAATTTGAGAATTATCATTCCTGATTGACTAAGATAGAGTTTAAAAATTGTCTTGGTACTCTGGAAAAGAGACCCAAAATTAATTCTGAAACGTTTTCTATTTCAGCAATAAAATTATATGATTACTGCTGATGAAGTACCAAAAACGTTTTATACACATGAATACAATTTGAACCAGCAACGAACAGAAGTTACAAAATATATATTCGACAAAAAACAAATAAAAAGGAATATAACATGGTTTAGTAATTCATGCACCGATTACATTGTGTATGATTGGATATAAGATGCCCTCGTGATATTAGATTACATTGAACAGTGCGTAAATTAGATAATTTTCCAAAGTAATGCAGCCATAGATAAATCGAAAACGAAACGTAGATGCACACAAAATATATATTTCTTCTAAGGCTGAAGTTCTAGGCAATATTCAGTACCACAAAAGAAACTTACACAGATTTAGCCATAAAATGTATTTTAAAATGACCTTAGATTATACGTGATGTTAACTGAGGAAGCAATGTTTGCAGCTGGTTAAGTTGAAATTAAATATAA
This sequence comes from Megalonaias nervosa, assembly GCA_016617855.1. Taxonomy (NCBI): domain Eukaryota; kingdom Metazoa; phylum Mollusca; class Bivalvia; order Unionida; family Unionidae; genus Megalonaias; species Megalonaias nervosa. The sequence goes on from JAECUM010015422.1 coordinate 14,247, forward strand.
GAACTTATCTGACGTTATTGTTACCGTGTGGCCAACATTTATGTGCAAAGCAGCTAACAACAGCTTTACAGTTTTGTTGAATAAGCCGCTACCTTTGCGCAGTTCCAACTTTATATTTGTAACACAAATGATTTATATCCTGGCATACTTTCTTATCGTCTTTGTCGAATCTAAAAGTTAACAGCTTATTTATAAAACCATAAAGTAAGTGTATTGCTGCACCATTTTACGCATCTGTAAAATGGCTGGAAATCTTTTATTCACCGGAGGAACGCTAAAGTTGTTATGGTTTTTGCAGTTAGTGTCATAAAATTGATATTTTCTTTAATTGTATAGACTCTAATTTGATGCATAATTATCCACATATGCTACTACACGTTTCGTTTTATCAGTATGTTGCCTTTGAGGTTGCTGAAGTAGAAGTCATGCGTAAATAGCTTACGTACATCTAGCATTGGAATACCACCATAAATTGGTTTGATTATGTTTGGTCATCGAACTTTATATTATGATATTTTGTATATGAAACTTCTCTTTGGAATGAAATATCAGTTTCAAATATACAATATTAGCTATTTTTAGTAAAGGTTTTATCATTCATTATCTTTCATAAATTATACATTTCCTTACCGCACAGTGCATTATTCAAAACAAGTAAATCCTTTTGTAAATCAATGCATACATTTTGTCTCAAAGACGAATACATGATTTAACTATGGGGTTGATGAAATAAAATTACTCTATTTAATAGTTTTAAACCAAACTGAGCACACAACTTCGAATTACGATAGTGAAAAACAGATCTCTCCTCGTATAGTGACGAGCGTAACTGTTTAAGTACTTAATATTTTGCCCCCTTTTCTAGGATCAGTTATTGTACAAAATGGGAGGAATTAGATGTATTAGGAATTAAATTTTCTGGTGTTTCATCTCAGACTTCAAAATGGTCGTGTACAACTAAGTAACAGAATATTTGATTTATTAGATTTAACGAATGATGAACCTAACAAGGTGTTTTGTCCATTTTAATGTAGACATGATAAACTTATCAATGTGAATGACTTCACTGAGTCATAAAAGAAACTTTAAACCAAGCAAACCATTATATGTGATACCGCAATGCTAACAATAAACGTGAGACATGCATTATTGTAAATACCGTTCTGATTTAAACACTTATTTACGCGAAATGTTCATAACTATTCGCGAAGAGAATGGTTCAGACAGTGATCCGTGCTTTAAAGGGTCTATAAAAATAGAATAGCAAGGCATATTAAGGTCAAGAGCTGTCCCGTCTCTCTCAGAGACATCCCATTTACATGCCAGCGCAAGAACTAAATTCAACTAAAAGGAAACTCAAGAAAGTAGGCTTTTGCAGATAAGCAAAACCCTCAGATCCAATCAGCCAAGGCAACTAAGAAACCTTATTACCGCTGGCTTTATTTTCCACTTTTTTCATTTCTTAGAAAATGTTTGGATGTATGATACAAGTCATACCGGTCATATAAATAGCTGGAGTCCCTCCAATAGAGCATGCACGTGATAGGGAACACAAATGTCATCTGTAGTTCATAATAACAATAACAATAAATAGACTTAGCTTTCTGCAACTTGAATCTTCTCAAAATGTACTTTCTTAGTTATTTATATTAACCAAAAGTACATGGGTTGAAAATATTGATCAACAGATCGAAATTTCATTGCAGTTTAGACTATATTTCCAACACGAAGTTCATTCTAAAGGAGAATTTACTTCACTCCGAAACGAAATGAATTTGATATTCCCTAACAAATAATATTTAATTATTGAGTGTTTCCATTGCAAGATTTTCATATTGTTGTCCACCTTATTACTCTAAATATACAAAGACATAAGAGAAATATATGAAAAAGGCCAGTTCTTCCAACCATAAGTACACCGCACGGAAATAACCCAGCTAATAACTCCAGCTCATCACAGCTAGAAATGCAGAATTTAATTGGATCGACAGAAAAACCAAATGCTTCCATTCCTGACCGAAAAGTTGTTTTAAGGCACAGTATTTTACAACATGACTCTAAATTTCAATTTAAAGTAGATCAAAATGAAATGAAATTTCATTTTGAAACGCATGACTGAGCGGGCTATATGCAACCAAGATCTATGCTATGCGCTCTTGAATACTATTTATGTGTATTTGTTTGACTATGCTTGTGTATTTACTTTAGAGTAATGCAGAAATTCAATTACTTTGTTTCTTGTAAAAAAAAATATTATTCAGCCTTAGGTAGAAAAGCAAAATGCATATATAATAAAAATGTTCCTTCATTTTCATAGGAAAATTTGAACTAGTTAAAAAAAAACTGGTTTATAATTTTACCAGACAAATGCAGTAACCTATAAATATCATGCAAATTCCTCCTCTAACTTTCTATTCATTCATAGGAAACATATCACAATCTGTAGCTCTTTTAATTCCAAACTAATATCATAAACTAGTCCAAGTGCAATTATCCAGCACTTATCTAATTTGCAATTATTCATGCAGACATGCCAAAACTCTTCTTAATGTCATAGTGTATTTCTCCAAACATTAATCATATCAGTCACCAACAGAGTACAGTTCAAGACGTCCCATGACGTCTTCTACATATTGGTAACTTTGATCTATTACCTCTGATTTCTAGAGGCATGAATACAATTTTTAGAATTGTTTTCATTCATTATTTTAAAACTTTCAAAGTCATTCGTGTACTTGTACCAATAAATGTCTTATCACAAAAGTCCTGGTTCCATGTCTCTAAATTTTTTAAAATGGTTCCGTGAATTTATATCATTTAGATTTTTCCCAAGCTGCTCAAGTGAACCTATACATAGCTGTTCGAACCAATATTGTTAGATGCGTTCCTTTCCATTTATACTACCAAAATTGTACACAGATGAATACCTCAAGAAAAGATGTTGGTGACACCATATGTTACACGGCATTCTATATTACAAAATCACCATATCCTTTCCACCCTTTTATTGGCACAGTAATCAGATTTAAACAAGCCAGCTTCTTAGTTCAAATAAAACATTTGCTTAATATTCTCTCCTTTAAGTCCTCTGATTTGAAATATTTCTTCCATAAAATGAGGAAGAAAGCCTTTTGGCAAATATAGATTTATATTTTGAAATCCAGGTGGCAGAGTGGTCCAAATTGCTCGTCTTTACCGATAACTACCATCTCCCCTCGGTTGTAGTGGGTTGGAGTCTCGTGCTCGGCCAATGTGAGAATGTGAGATAGCTGCAAGTATCTTCCTGTGGTTGGGGGTGGTTCTTACCGGGATTTCGCCCGGGTTCTTCCTCCACCATTTATGCTTGCCGTCATATATAGCATATCTAGTGATCAGAATGGACTTAAACCAAAACCAAAACAACAACTGCCCAATTGCCCTGTTTAATACGTTTCCACAGTTAACTTATATTTGTGCAAGCAAACTGACTTCAATATATTAATTATATTTCATTATTTTCTCCGTTAAATGACATTTATCATTTATTTAAATTATCTACAGAAGCCTATCTGCTGAAGATCAAATATGTCAATTTTAGTGCAGCTGTCTGTCACCAGGGGCAGAATTCGTTCCTTTTGTAAGTTAACTGCTCGCAATATAGGTTAAGTTACTCATCTGACTATTGCCCCGAATAAAGCCTCTAGGTTCTATGACCCCTAAGAGTGAGCCATGAATGTGATGTTTACCCGCAAGGTATTAAGGTGCACCAGAAGATGGAGTCGTTTGTAGTTTTAATCAAATTCAACTGATGACGCTTGCAACAATTTGGTGTCATACGTACAACAAACCAACGAGAGTGGCCATGTGTTTTCAGTTAATAGGGAAAAGATATTCTACGCCAAGGACTCGTCTCAGTCACAACATGCATTTATCGTATTATCCACTATATCACAGTAACAGTAAGAAATGTGACCATCCCCACCCCTCCAAATAAGAAAGAAATACAAACTATTCAAACAAACAAGATCACTTATTGTAGGTTCATAAAGCAAAGCTATTTCCAGGTTTAATATATATCATAAGTTCCATAAAATTAAATTATTTGTTGTTTTTTTTAGTTCTAAAATTTCAATAAACATGTAGAGACAATTCTCATAGGGTACTTACCTTTTTTCAACTTATGTATTGTCTCAGACCATATAATTAAACTTAGCAGAAAGTGGCCTTGAATATTATGAAACGCTATTCAAAAATAAAATAAATATCACATAGCAAAAGTAGTAACATATAACTAATCGGCCTTTAAATCGACTACGAAACTGCTAAAATCCCCCATTTACATTTATTATTACCGTATGCGTGTATATGCAAGTGTATAAATACGACATTCTAAAATTTTAGTATGTATACAATGTGTGTACACTATTCCGACCCTATGGTCTAAAATTAAGTAACATAGTTAAAACTAACAAGTTTAATAAAATTCAACAAATAATTTATTTTCCTAGAATAGGAAGTGAAAATTTAAAACGACCTCACATTACTATGAATCAAGCCTCGACTAGTCCTAAAAGTTTATCACATGTCCAAATGTATAAGTTCCTACTAAATTCAAGTGGTAGTTCAACATTGAATGTGTTGATGTGGCTGTAGTCTTGAATATCCTAATGGGCCTGTTACGAATATGTAATTACATTGCTTGTGTGTTAGTATTAAATTCGTTTTTATTTTATTTTTGTTTCATTATATTTTATTATAATGATAATTTTTACGGGATTTGACTATTTTCGGAAAAATCACTTCTCTGTTTTGACCTGATTTGAACGTAAAAGGTATTACATTACCAGTATTTTTAGCTCACATTGGTTGAGACGTTTTGTAAACACTAAGCGAAAATGATTGGCTATTGCCAAGGTCATGTTCAGTCCACGTGTTAGCTGAGTTGTAAACAGTCTTTCTTTTTTAATTTATTTCCAGTGTGGGAATCTGATTCTTAGATAGGGCTATTGTAGCGTACGTGCAAATTGTCATTTTTTTACTGCGCGGTTTGATGATTAAGTGATCATGTGACCCATCACGAGTGTCGAAATGACGTTTTAGTTGGGTTTAGTACTCACATCTCAGTGAAGTTTGGTCAGTCGTATTTTAAACCTTGAGAGCTCCAGAGGTTTTTATTGTTGATGCCAGTTTGTTATGAAGTTTGTCTGTTTATTGGGATTTAATAATTCATATTCTCTAGAAAACTACACAAGTGCTCTTCTTTATAAAAATTCTGAGACAAAGACATTCAGTGGAAAATTATTCTGGAATTCTAAAGAGAACATTATAAATTGTGATTCAACGAGGAACTGTTGCCATCAGTACAACGACCTCATCTGACATCATCGCCCACCATACTGGAACTTCATCGAGATTCGAACCTGGATTCAATTAGAACTGTTTAGTGATATGACTTATATTTTTCAATTCTAGGATTAATTTTTCGATTATATTCACAAACCGTAAGTCCTATTTCATATTTTATCTTGTTTTTAAGGGAAATAAATTATTTTGTTAAAATTTTCAAAGCTTGTTGACTTAACTCTTTTCTTTTGTTACTTTTGTACGAGCCTACACGTAACAGGCCAATGGCCTGAATTGCGATGATGTGCTACCGATATTTTGATGTATCATAAAATGATATAATGCAACAATGTTCTTGTCAGAATTCACTATAATTCCAAATTAATGCTCCAGTCCAAGAATATTAAAGGTGGACCCTTTGTATTTCCAGTGAATAATCATTTGAATAAATAATTATTTCCCAATGAAATACTGAATACAACAAAATGGCTGAGTCTGCCTCAGATGTACAAAATTGCAAAAAATGAGTCATATTTCTCACATAAACAAGATTATAATTCCCCTCCGCTTGACCTAGGTCATAATACACATTTTCTGAAAATACTGTCACTTAATGGAATTTTCCGTTTTAGAACATGATAGAAAAGACGGGATATTCATAAGGAGTGTCACTATTTATATATAATACTTGTGTTGATTATGAAATGTTCGAAGTCTGCAATTCAGTCGCGTTTTATGGGCGAGTGAGAATTGTATGAATCGAGCGTTATCATCAGAATCACGAAATAACGCATATAGTTGAGGTCTACCAATAGAAAGAGTTATTATCTGCGAATTCTTCGCGATGGCAGGTTCTGTTTGTACAACTCAGTAAAGCTTCTGGTCTTCTTCATCGAAGATAATAACGTGTCATCCACGCCCATTCATTATTTAGTTTCAGATTTAGAGTTCCACCCATCATATTTAAATTGTTCGTAAGCATTCACATACTTCAAGATTTCTTCATAACCTCTTGCGGCGTATAAATCAGCGACGTTTATCTGTGTTTGAGATTAAAATACCCAGTGTGGCAAGAAAAAAAAAATAAAACACTGTGATCAAATTTCTCAAATACAATTGATATGTAGTGTTTCTGCGTCTTAATTTAACAGAATCTGTTTCAATATAATAATAGTTATTATATGCTTATATTTGTCTCCATTAACTTTTAACAAGCCAAGACGACGAAAACGTATTATTTCCGCTGGCTAAATGAATGTCAGAGAGTTTGCAAGTTTCCCCATGTAACTATTTTGATATAATGTTTGGTTAAAAATAGAAGACATGCACTGTATGATACAGGTCCTATCTGGGGTCCCTGCAACAGCGAGATGAAAGTGACAGGGCATAAATATATAGCTTTTTAGCTGGTAATAAGAATGGTAATAAATTTACTTACATTTATTCATCTTGAATTTCCACAAAATGTACTTGCTTAGTTGCAAATCCGAATGACATATCCTGTAAAATCTGATACACATCAATTTTATACAGGAATTTCGAGTAAATTTCAACTTAAATCACATTCTCTTTATTGCACTGAATGACCCAATTATCCAGTCCATCCTAATCAGAAAAGCAGAATTGAGCTGAAGCAAGATCCATCCATTCCTGACCAAATGGAAAAGGTGATGCAATGCTCATTCATTCACCATATGACTCTAAATTTCAATTTAAAGTAGACCTAAAGGAAAATTCTTTTTGAAACTACTGTGGAGCGCGATGAACTTCAAAGGTTGCTGGGCGGGCTATGTGTGCATTAATATTGTTTTTGTGCATTGATCAATCTACGGTTGTGTATTTATTTTTTAATTAAACAAAAATTCAGTTACGTTGCTTAGTGTACTTTGAATAATTTAAGCCTTAGTTAGAATTAGAAAATAAGGATATAAAAAAAGGTTACTGCATATGTATGGAAACATATGAACTCGTTTTCTCGGATGAACACTTTACTCAAAAAGGTCGCGTAGTATTACTCCGAAAAAGCTCGTTCATATTTTCCCATACAAATGCAGTAACCAATAAATACAGAAATGCTCAACAGTTTGAATATAAGCGTTCTTGATACAAGTTTACTAATAAAATGATAGTGGTCAATTTCAAGACGAAATTCTTTCTAGTTTCCAACTATGTAGAATACAGATGCCAGACACCAATGGAAATTACATTCTGTCAATATACACATTCATCCCCGTCTTTGCCACAGACGAGTTCGATTGCTTTTTTCGACAAATTATTGTTAGCTGCACTGAACAGCATGATCACAATAATTATGGCTGACAAAATGAGCTATATTCTGGATGAGTCAGTGTCGAATCAGAATTATCCAGGCTATTTGAAACATTGCTTCACATTACCATACTTTTCTCTGACGAATAGAATGCAAAAATGCAAATTAAATATGTCCACAAATGGATCGGTCTGTTTGACATTTTCATATCGAACTTTCATCGTTGTGTTTGGTATATAATGTGGAGCAAAATATTTATTTCTGATCCTTTCCCCTACCTTGTAAAGGC